>CAUYON010033768.1:0-11859 GCA_963573935.1 Arctocebus calabarensis
AAGTAGCTGGGACTACAGGCGCCCGCCACAACGCCCGGCCATTTTTTGGTTGCAGCCGTCATTGTTGTTTGGCGGGTCCTGGGGCTGGATTCGAACCCGCCAGCTCAGGTGTACGTGGCTGGTGCCTTAGCCCGTTGAGCCACAGGTGCCAAGCCCAACCTCTGTCTTTTAATTGGTACATTTAAACCACTGCCATTTAAAGTGACTATTGATGTAGCTGGAGTAATATCTTTAATAATTGTTACTTTTTTCTATTCATTGACTTATTTTCTTGTTCCTGTTTTTCCTTCTGCTCTTTTTATGCCTTTTGTAGTTTTAATTGAAACTTTTATATGATTCTTTTCTTTAATTGAAATTTTATATGGGTCTCCTCTTTTCTTAGCATGTCAACTACAGTTTTTCACTTCTTTTTGTTTTTTATTGAATCATAGCTGTGTACATTAGTTCAATCATGGGGTACAGTGTGGGGGCTTCACATGTAATCTGAGATATTTTTATCAACCTGATTTGACATACCATTCATGATATTTTCTCGTTTACTATATGAAAACATTTTTGATCCGTATACTGAAACTATAGCCTATATATTTTGACCTTTGAGTGAGTATAGGGGCATCCTTTGAAGTAAAAATATTCTCTTCTAAGATTAATATCTATCAATCATGTTCATTATCTAATTGATTATCTATCTATCCATCTATTATGTTGAAATTTTATTCAACATAAGGATTCTGAAAGATGATTACAGAAAAGCACCTTGATGCAGAGCCCCACATGGTGACATCCAGCCTGAGACATGGATTACGATCCTGTAAAAATTACCCAGGTCTTACTGGTAGTGCCCAAGTCACAGCATACCAAATTTCTTCTTTTTGATCCCTTAGTTGGAGTTAAATCCTTCTACAGAGTAGGCTGCATGTTTTTATTTATTTTTTTTAAATCCAGAATGTTCTTTGTCATTTGACAGTACAACATATTAAACTACTTAAAATGCTTGGCCAGTGATATCACATGTCTGAAATGTGGTGTAAGTTACTAATGCGCTTGAAGGGCAGCACTGGGTTTAGCTGGTTTCTTTGTCTTCCCTGGTTCCTCCACCCCAGACATTGCCTTCTCTCTCTCTGTCTTTCTTACATCTTAGTAATTCCCAGTTCTTACCTTAGGCATGAAGCAGATTTCCGTGCATAGACCCTTCATTCATACTGGTAAGATAGATCAGGTAAAAAGAAATTATTAAGGCATATTTTATCTAGTTTAAATGGCTTGGATGAATCATGGTACTCAAGGCTGCCCTTTCCTCTGATTTTGGAAAGGGCATGATTCCCTTTCATAATTCCCTATGATTTAAAGGGGCATTGCACTGGATTTTTATAAACATGTAGTTATATAACTTCTTCCCAACTTAATGTTTTGACATCAAATCCAGGGCTATGGCAGCCTCTGTATCAGAGGCTATGTACATACTATGATGTACACATGTAAAGTCACACGGGAAAGGGCGGCACATGTGGTTCAGTGAGTAGGGCACCGGCCCCATACACTGAGGGTGGCAGGTTCAAACCCAGCCCCAGCCAAACTGCAACAAAAAAATAGCCAGGCATTGTGGTGGGTGCCTGTAGTCCCAGCTACTCGGGAGGCTGAGGCAACAGAATTGCCTAAGCCCAAGAGCTGGAGTTTGCTGTGAGCTATGATGCCACTGCACTCTACCAACGATGACAAAGTGAGACTCTGTCTCAAAAAAAAAAAAAGTCACACAGGAAACAAGTTTATAAGGACAGGGATTTCTCTGGTTTTATTGTTGTTTTTCTTGTTGACAACAGAGCTTGGCACATAAGGATACTAAATAGGTAAATCAATGAATGTGAATGTAAATCTAAACTTGCTTGAGGGTGATGACCACACCTGTCTCGCATAACTTTGTGTCTGCAGCCCCCACAACAGTGTCTGCCTCTCATTTGTTGAATGAGTGAACATATTTACAGATTTTTGCTGCTAAACAGTTTGAAATCTGTTTTGGAAGACAGATTGGCAAAATATTAAACAACAACAAAAAGAAACTAGTAATAGTCTGGGACTACAGTGAAAAATTATCACAAGAGAGTTATATTTCAATTGTCAAAGTAAGGATCTGAACAATGCCCTAGAAGTTCAAAGCAGGAGGATGACACAAAATGTAAGAAGACCCCAGCAGTCTGATATAGTGAGATAGTAGTTGATTGAGTGATGGAGTGAATAAATCTAATTGCCTCTTCATTCCACACAGTATAGGAAGTGGTGAGGAGTCAGTAGTGAGTAAGATGGTTATCACACTTGCCCAAATTGTACTCATTATCTAATGAGTTCAATGAATAATTTTATTTTTAATAGACACAAAAATAAACAAGTAATAAATAAATACTAAATTTTAAAGGGAAAAATGGGACATTAAGATAAAGAATAATAGGGAATCATTCTGGAGAGGGTGAATTCCAAGGATGGAACATGTCAGCTCTGTGAAGAATATTCTGGACAGAGGAAGGAAATTTGCAAAGCCCTTCAGGCAATAAAGCAATATGGAAGCCAGTCACTGAAGGCTTTTCTACCTAGATGTGAAGATGGAGGTAGTTCTGAAAGGTATCAGTCAAAGGGGAGATGAAATCCGATGTGTGGAGAATGTGTTGGAATCCTTACAAATAGAAGTGGTTCACAATCTGTTTCAACTTCCTCATAGGAATGATGGTGAATTTAACTAACATAGTAGCAGTGAAGGCCCAGTATGGAGGGATTCAAGGGAAAAAGAAAGGACTCGTTATTGAATTAAAAGCGAATGAGGGTTAAGGGCCAGTAGGCAGGGAGTATTCTCCTACTGTCTGATATAAATAATGTGGCTAGTCTGCTTTTTAACCACGGAGGAAAATGCTGGTTGGAGTAGACCAATCTGGGGAGGGGGAGGCTGGATGCGGTGTGGGCAGGTCAAGTTTGAGATGTCTGCCAGACAAACCCAGGAGAGAAGGGAACTGAATGTGTAAAAGTGGCTCTCAGAGGAAAGGGCTGAACTAACAGGAGAGATATGGGCATCCTCAGCATGTTGAAGGCACAGTTATGTAAAGCCAGTGAGCAGGTTAAAATTCATATTAAAATTTATAGGACAACTGAGAGGAACAGTGACTAATGGAAACGCTTCTCTCATCCTCCATTATTTTATCCAATCTTTCACCCCCAGTCTAGTTTACTTTCTTTACTTAGGTCCCTTATCTGCCCACATTTATTCTTCCTGATCACCACCCCATTCTTTAGTTCTCACACCTGCCAGGGTTTATTTCTGTCTAATACCTCACCTTTCTGCTCCAGCACATCCTCGTTTCAATCTCCTGATCTGGCCCTTCCATCAGCTACCTTTTCTCCTCGTTGTCTCCCCTTCCTATATGGGATATGCTGTGGTCCACCAATGACAGTGTCCTGGTGATATCTGTTAAATTAATGACAGTATTCCAAAGTTCTGCAAATCTTTGAAGGTGCAGTTTTCCTTTTGATAGCATGATATGCTCTATTTCAGTAAAAATGATGCTGAAGTCTGGTGTGGTGGCTCATGCCTATAATTCCATCACTTTTAGAGGCTAGCCCAGAAGATTCCTTGAGATGAGGAGTTTGAGATCAGCCTGGGCAACATAACACAACCCTGTCTCAACAAAAAAATATTTGGAGAAGATGAGCTGGGTGTGGTGATGTGTGCCTACAGTCCCAGACACATGGAAGGCTGGGGCAGGAGGATCACTTGAGCCCAGGAGTTCGAGGCTACAGCAAGCTGAGATAGTACCACTGTATTCCAGCCTGGGTCACAGAGAGAGAACTTGTCTCTTAAAAAATGCTGTATTAAAAAATGATGCTTATTTTTAAAAAGATCTTTTGCAAAAATGATGATGAATCTTTAAGAAAATGATATGTAATTTTTAATAATGGTCTCCTAAAAAATGATACTGAATACTTACAGAAGACGGAGGAGGAAGAGGAGAGGAAAGGGGGGACAGTGATTGGTTAGACGGCTTTTTAAGGCTAGGTTGCAATTCACATGAGAATCAGGCCATATAATTTATTGCCTTACGACATCTTAATGGTATCTTCAAACAATACTGTGAATTAGAAGCGTTTTCTCCACCGCTAAATGACCGGGTTTCTTATCAACATTCGAACTTTGCTCGTAACACTGCAGATCCCAGATACCCTGATACTCTGTTCTCAGTCAGTGGCTATTGATCAAATGGCATTTGTTCTATAAACATATCCTAAGGTTTTGAGAAGCATCATACTATGGTACCTATGTCCTCCTTCACTGCAGGGGTCACACCCTCACTCCTACACCTGTTTTGCCCATTTATTACCCCAACCCCAGGTTCAGCCAGAGAGGTACTGAGATCTTAGATTTTCTCTTAAGTTACCTTCTCAATCTAATGAGTAATTTCTTTTTCAAAAACAGGACAATTTACAGTAATAATTTGGATCCTCTGTTGCCATGTTGAATTTTAGACTTCAAATGTTCATTCCTGAAGTTAAAATCAGCTCATAACCTCTTTCAGATATATTTTTTTTCCATTTCTCTGATCCAAAAAAGGACAGTGTATACAAATTTTGCAGATATTTTTTAACATTCTCTTATTGCTTGCATAGTTCCAAGAGTGAATGAATTCCCCCTTTAAGGTCTACATTTAGCCTTAGAATAAGAGTTTTATTTGTTACTATTTTGCTGCATTTTTGAAAACAATATTAAGAGTTTCTACTTCTCCTGGATGCCTAGTTCTCTCTGTGTACACTTCCTAATGGAAATATCTCTCCTTTTCCGTGGAGAAACTGTGTAGTTTGAAAAATCTGAACAAAGTCTCAATGTTTCTAAACGGACTGTATTTAGGACAGGCATGTTACATGCGCGTGACACCTGGCCTGTGCAGGGCATATGTGACTTGGCTTTCTTGTGTACAAAGGCACTCAAGACAAAGAGGGGATGGCAGATTTTTGCGTTTGCCAGGTTGATGCCAATAGCTTTAGAAGGAACCCACCAGCTCTTTAGAATCAGGGGAGTAGAGTCCTGGGAGGCCACAGTGTGACAAGAGTTCCATAAAGTGTTGTCACAAAGGCAGACTAAACAATCTCAGGAAGGAACAATCACATGATTTTCTAGAGTTTTTAACACTAAAACCTTCTGGTTGGATCTGTTAGAAATTATTCCCTCCTGAATATCCCCTTTCCCAGAACAACGGTGTGGTGAGAGTCAGCTGGTAAATAACACCCATTTTTCAGAAGTGAGTTTTATTGCTGGTTTCCTAGACAGACCTGTGGATCGTATAAAGTGTGCGTGCGTGGGGAGGGGGGATGTGCCCGGCTGCCTTTAGCACATATGTTAGCACAGACGTTTTCCTGGACCTCCCGGCCTCTCCCCACTCTGGATATTCATTTCTTCTCACCTTCTATTTTTACCGCACTGTGCTGCCTTCTCAAAGGACTGCACCACTTTCCCTGCCAATACCAGCTTTCCAAAGGTGAAATAAGGCTTTCTCTTGGTTTTGAAGTGCTGTATTAAAATATTTACTTTTCAGTCACCTTCAACAAATATTAATTAAGCGCCTACTCTGAAAGCTCTGCAGAGGATAGGAGGGTAAGGCACAGACCACAGGGGTATTTTTGGTCTGCTGTGATCTGGCTGCACCCTGGCTCAGGCCAGCGAGTGCCCCACGATCCCTGCAGTCTGCATGACAGATCCTGCCTTGGCCACTGTGGGAATGTCCACGTCACCCAGGGTAGGGTGGGATTTGTCCCTGTGTGTCTCCAGTCACCCTGTATGTCCCTCAACTTTTCCCTGTTTACCTTAATTTTCTGTCCCATCTATAATAGCATCTGTCCTTTTCTTTTTAAAAAATTTATTATTATTATTTTAATTTTGGGTTAATATCAGGGTACAAATGATTAGGTTGCATTTTTTGTGTGTCTGAGGTAAAGTTCAAGTTGTAGTTGAGCCTTTAACCCAGGCGGTGTGCCACATCCCCTTACTTTGTGCAGTTAGGTGAGAGCTCACCCGTCTTCTTCCCTCCTCCCCTCCCCCAGTTCCCTCTCCCTCCCTCTTTTGAAATATAGTTGTTTTTCTCTGGTGTGGGCATGGGCTGGATACTTGCTTTTCCTCTGTGTTGTGCAGTGGGGTGAGCTCAGTGCCCCACCCCCTTGCTTTCCTTTTTATTGCTTTATCTTGCTATCTTCCTAAAGTGTCTGACAACTATTTATATTTGTAATTCTATGCCAAGAAAATCGTGGATTTCCCACAAGGTCTCAGATGCTTTTCTTCATACCGTTTCTCTTCCAGTTGCAGATCTTTTCATGCCCAGGGGCTGGGCTGGTATCCATTCAGGGATGGAGTCTGGCTACACCAGTCTCTATCCAAAGGACATACATCTGACTTCCACAGGCAAATTCCTGGGCTATCCATCTTTGCCCAAAATTGTCTGCTCATGGCAGTGGCTATCCAAGTAGCCTCATCATTAGAGATGGAAAGAAGTGAGGTCAATCAGCTGGTTTCTATTTCTCAGCTAATGAGACAGAGGCACAAAACTGTAAAACAATAAGGTTTGTTTTCCAAATGAAAACCAGATATTCTGAATCTCAGGGTAGGGCTGGGTCTGCTCTCTGCCTTTATGTCTCAGCAGATGCAAAGGGCTAGCTATTTCTAATTGTCGCCATTCATCAACTCCATCATTTCTTTGCCGGACAAATTGGTGATCCAAATAGACTTTCAGTTACCTTTGCTGAAAATTACAACCCCAGTGTGCACAGAGCTGAATGTGAGCATTGATGCTGCTTGTACCAAATGCCATATCACCTGACATCCCTGTGCTAAATATCGTCTTTCCTGGTTAGTTTTTGCTTCAGGGAATAAACGATCAGTTATCAGATCTCCTAACCATCTGTAAATGTCCAAGACATTATCCTCAGAAGAAAATAATGCTTTCTCCCCTTTCATTTAAAGGAGCTTCAGACAGTAATCCAATGTGCTTTTTACTCTAAGTTCTATTTGCTTGAATTCTCTAAGCTACATCTTTTTCTTTGGGGTTTTGTTTATTTGTTTTCAAACTAGCAGAGCACATTAAAGTTTCTGGAATATAAGAAGCAATGCTTGTTGCTTAATAATACAGTATTGAAATATTTAAGTATAGCTACATTTATAGCAATAAAGGGATGTGCTCTAGGGTGTTTGGCAAGGGATAAAGATTGGGAGTTGTCCCAGAAAATATTTTTGTCACATAGTTGGTCATTGACTCAGATGGCAAGAGTTCTGGAATCATGCTTGCATGACACTGTCGAGTCTCTGGACACCATTTGGTTCCTTCGGATTGAACAATAAAGAATGTGTTTTAAATGGAGCACCTGCTTTCGGTAAGATTCTGGGGCCAAGGTGAGGGACATTTCTGGGGACGTGTAAGATCTTGCTCTGCCCACCAAGAACTTAGAGTGTAGCTGACAAGTGGAAACATTACATTGTGCTCCCAAAGCCATCATTAAAAATGCCATTCCTGTCGGCCCCACGTTCACATATATGTAGAATGAGGCCGCTTACCATATCATGGCTATGCCGCTGTCTTAGTCTCCATTATGGCACATCTAAATTATTGCCATAACCTTCTGTCTTGGTCTGTTTATGTTGCCATATCAAGATACCTATGACTGGGTGAATTATAAAGAACAGAAATTTATTTTCTCATAGTTCTGGGAAGTCCAGGACCAAGTCCCTGTCGGACTCACTGTCTGGGGAAAGCTTACTCCTCACACACTACCTTATTTCTGTGTCTTTACATGGTGGAAAAAATGGAAAGACAAAAGGGCCTCACTAGTTTTCTTGGGCGTTTTTTCAAGGGCACTAATTGCATTCATGAAGGTGCAGCCATCATGACTTAGTCACCCCCTGGTGGCCACACCTCTTGATGCCATTACCACTGGGTCTCAGGTCCCAGCATATGTATGTTGTTGGGGCATACGTGTTCAATCACATGCTTTCCAATCGGTATGTCTGGTGCTTCTGCTCTGGCTCCTTTCAGCCTATTCTCAACATTGTAATCAGCATGATCTGATTACATCAGTTCAAAACCCCCTGGGGGCTCCTTGATTCCCCAGGGTAGAGCCAGCGTCCTTGCAGTACAGACAAGCTTTCACCTACAGTTGAGTACCACACACCTGACAGACACTGTCATCTCCATGTCTACCCATCTTCCTCTCCCACACGCAGTACCATCCACGCTCATCTTCTTGCTTCTCCTGGACCTCTCCCACACTCAGTGCCATCCATGCTCATCTTCTTGCTTCTCCTGGAGTGCACCAGAAATGTTGCCTCCTCAGGGCCTTTGCACTCACAGACCCCTCTGCCTGGAAATCTCTTCCCTTCAAATGGCTCTTTCCCTGACATTTTCTGGTCTTTAGTCATAGTGTGGCCTCCAAGGCCCCGCTATCTTGAATTGGACTCATACAAGCGCACACACAAACACACACTTGTGCTTTATTTTTTTTCATACATCTGTCACCATTGAAGCCCTACTATTTGCTTCAGTGTCTGTCCCTTCCCCAGTAGGAGATAAACTCCACAAAAGCACATTTCTTAGTTTTGTTTTATTTTGCTTGCCATACCTTTAGCTTTCAGAACACAGTAGGAGGCCAATAAACATTTTTCAAATGAGTATTTTTATTATTTCAAGCATGAAGTGGTTTTCTAGGGTTTTCCCTACCAGAGTAGCATGAACTGGGTGGTTTAAAACAGAGAAATTTATTGTTTCACAGTTCTGGAGGCTAGATGTTCACTATTAAAGTGTGTGTAGACATTTCTCTCTAAAACCTATAGAGGTGAGTGTTTATTTGCCTCTTTCAGCTTCCAGTAGCCTCTGGTGTTCTCAGTTTCATATTGCGACAACTCAAACATTATTATTATTATGATTTTTAAAAAGAGTCTCATTTTGTTGCCCTCAGTAGAGTGCCTTACCATCATAGCTCACAGCAACATCACACTCTTGGGCTAAAGCACTTCTTTTGCCTCAGCTTCTCGAGTAGCTGGGACTACTGGCACCTGCCACAGTGCTTGGCTATTTTATAGATGAGGTCTCACTGTTGCTCAGGCTGGTCTCAAACCTATGAGTTCAGGCGATTCACCTGCCTTGGTCTCCCAAGTGCTGGGGTTACAGGCGTGAGCCACTGTGCCTGGCATCACACCACGTTATGTCATTTGTCATAATGTGAAGAGTGAAGACACCTCTGTGTGTGTCCATGTCATCTCACATGGACACAAGCCATATTGTATTAAGGGGTCACCACGCCCCAGCAAAACTGCTTTGTAACTAAGTCCGTCTGCACTTCCCACTTCCAAATAAGGTCATATTCTGAGATTTGGGAAGTTAAGATTTCAGCACACCTTTATGGGGTATACAATTTAATCCTTAACAGGTGCGTAGAGCCTGAAGTAAGTAGAGATGCTGGCAGTGAAGACTCTGAAGACTCACACCTGGCCTGAGGATTTGAAGGAAAAATGTGCTGCGTCCCACCATGGGAGTTTGGGCCACAATTTGGAAAGATGCCATCCTGAAAGCTACGATGGCAAATGTTGAAATCCTAAAAGAGAAAAATCCTTAAAAATCCCAAACTCCAAATATCTCAGTCCTGAAATAACAAAATCCCATAATTCTAGAAAAAATAATGATAAAAATGTTTTAAAAGACATCGGTTTACATTTTTGAGAAATTTATTTGACATAAATATAAATAACATGACAGAATACTTTATAGACCACTTTACACAATAAAGTAAGCACTAATAACATACATAGTTTCTCAAGTGGAAACACTCAGGTGTACTAAAAACAGTCATGTGGGTATAAGTTGTGGGCAAATGAACTATTCATAACAAAACATTGCATATAACTGCATGTACCTGAAATAATGCAGTGGACGCCCTAGGATTTTTGATGTGATCCATCAACCTGGGTTGGTCTCCACTGCATTACTGTGGTGTACAGTCACCCTGAGAACAAGATCTTGACCAATTTTATCCTTTACAAATGCAGATGTGCAAAAGGACGTCCCTTTATTTGTTGAGTAAGTGTTGATTTATTTACATACATTCAGAGCTTACACACAAAAGCAATGTTGGGGGAAATGAGCTTTCTTGGCGTCATATTAGCAAAAAAAAAAAAATTAGAGTCAATGATGAATTATAACTCTTTCATATAAACACAATTATATCTCCAGTATTGGAAATGATGAAATACATAACATAGCAAATTATAAAAAAAAAATGTTGACAATTTAAAATAGTGAGGAAAAACCTAAAACAATAATAAAAATCTAAAAAACTTAAAAATTGTTGACATTTATTTCAGGGATAAATTACAGGCAGGTGAAGAGAGCCATAAAAGCTGGCTGATGTTGATGATCATTAACATCATGTATTTTGAAGTCTTACATCAAAATATTATCAATCTGGTTTTCAAAGTCATAGAAGGCAGTCTGTGAGGCACTTGTTTCTTAGGAAGAGTGCCAGTTTGTATTTTATTTCATCAAGTTTTAGATGAATATTCCTACAGAGCCAAGAATCCATGTCTTAACTACTTATAGAAAATAAAGTTTAAAAATGAAAAAGGAAGATAATGAAGGAAGCAAGCAAGCAAGAAACAGAGAAAGAGAAAGAAGAAAACAGCCTCTGAAGCCTAAGACTGAGGTGGGCATTGCTGTCTAGAAACATGGAGTGGATTGAATAAAAAGGTGTTCATTTTATCATCTTGTCTCCTTTTTGCCTTTGGAATTTTCCTAGGTGAATATTCCACTAGCAATAGCTCTGGTTCACCTTCTACTTTGGACCAAAACCGTTCAGCATCTATAAGGTCTCTCCATTCTCTGGTCCAGAGTTTGAGGCTCCCACATCTGCTTTCCAACCTCCTTCCCAGAACCTGTGATCCATTCACCGTGTGGGACATGGTCCCTGGAGTTACCCCTTGTATGGCCTCCCAACACTTGTGTCTCTTCTTAAACTTTTCCTTCTACCCCTTCTCCACTGTAGTCGTAAACACCTTTCCTTTATGGGCACTTTACTGTTAGGCTTTTGATGACATTCATTATATCATGTTTTAGATATTGGTGACAGTCTTGTCTAAGGTGATTGTAGATTTAAATTTTATTAAAGTCTTTGAGTTTCCAAAACACTGTGATGTTTTAAATGCAGGAACTTAACATTTCTGGACTGTCTTCTTCTGAGATAGCAGTGCATGATTATGAAAAAAGGGTTAAGAGTCAAAGGGCAGGGTTGAAGAAAATAAAATTAAGAAATGTGGGAGAAAGTTTGGTAGATGATAATATGTTTGTATTATATTACACTTAGTTATATTCTTCTTTAAGCACCTACACTCTCTTTGGGAAATAAATTATGAACATACTATGGTAGGCTGAATGATGTTTCCCCGGAAGGTAGCCCTGTCCTGATTCCTAGAACCAACTACATTAAGTGGCATGACAACTTTGCAGATGTGATTAAGTTAAGAACCTTCAGATGGCCATTCGATCCTATAATTCCTCTACTAGGTATATATCCAGAAGACCAAAAATCACACTGTAACAAAGATATTTGTACCAGAATGTTTTTTGCAACCCAATTCATAATCACTAAGTTATGGAAGAAGCCCAAGTTCCCATCGACTCACAAATGGATTAATAAACTGTGGTATAGGTATGCCATGGAATATTATGCAGCCTTAAAGAAAGATGGAGACTTTACCTCTTTCATGTTTACATGGATGGAGCTGGAAAATATCCCTCTTAGCAAAGTATCTCAAGAATGGAAGAAAAGTATCCAATGTCCTCAGCCCTACTACGA
>CAUYON010033771.1:0-10773 GCA_963573935.1 Arctocebus calabarensis
CATCACAACTCACAGCAACCTCCAATTCCTGGGCTCAAGCGAGTCTCTTGCCTCCGCCTCCCAAGTAGCTGGGACTATAGGCACCCGCCACAACGCCCGGCCATTTTTTGGTTGCAGCCGTCATTGTTGTTTGGCGGGCCCGGGCTGGATTCGAACCCGCCAGCTCAGGTGTACGTGGCTGGCGCCTTAGCCCGCTGAGCCACAGGCGCTGAGCCAGCCTTGTCAATATCTTAAAGAGGAAGCTCCCAGGGGCAAGAACATCCAGTGCCGAGGCTGAGCCAGCAGTTTGGGGAGGGGGAGGCATTAAATGAATGAAACCAATGCCTATATAGCTGGAAAACAGAGATCAATGAGAGAAGCAAGGAGGAAATGAAGTCGGAATGGGTCAGAGCCTGATTAAGGCTACAGTCTGGTGTGACTCTCAGAGCCACCCTGGCTGGTCTGGAGAACAGAACAGCCTGAGCAGAGCTGAGAGTGGAGGCTGGGAGCCTGGGCAGGAGACTCCTGCTTGTTCCCGCTGTTTCCCAAGTAGTGTCTTCTCAGCTCAACTACAATCTGTTCCAGAAAAGACTACTCCCGTCTGTCTGGAAACCCCGCTGCCTGGCTCCAGGGAACCTCCTAGAATCCAACACAGCTCCCTCCTTCCACCCACCATGTCCTCTTTCCTTTGTAAACCACCCAAATATGCCCACACCATTACTGGCTCCATGCCTTTCTCCTAATACTCCATCTGCCCATCCCTGTGGTCAAATCCTGTTCAGACGACACTAGGGAACTCTTACACTGATGCTCAGGTATAAATGGAAGGTGTAATCTTAACATATTAACTGGCCAGGGGGCATGTCTTTAGTGCCCACCTGAAAATAATGGATCTTTACTTTACCAATATCATTTCAAAAACCACAACAGACTTCACACAAAATACTAGCAGTATATCAGGCCCTTCATAAAATTATAAGAAAAAAAAAAACACGTAGATTTCCATTTTTCCATCATTTCAATTTGCATTTCTCTGATGATTGATAATGAACATTTTATAATAGTTTTATTGGCCTTCACCTGTCTTCTTTAGAGAAGGTTCTATTCATGTCTCTTGCCCAGTGATGTATGGGATTATTGGCTCTTCTAGTTGATTAACTTGCGTTCTCTATAGAGCCTAGTTATCAAGCTTTCGTCAGATTCACAATATGCAAATATCTTTTCCCATTATGAAGGTTGTCCATTTCCTTTGGTTGTTGTTTCTTTAGCTATACAGAAGCTTTTCAGTTTAATTAAGTCCCATTTGTTGATTTTTGTTGTTGTTGCAATTGCCCATGAAAGTCTTCTTCATAAAATCTTTCCCCAGCCTGATATTATTGAATGTTTCCCCCACACTTTCTTCAAGGATTTTTATTGTTTCATGCCTTAAATTTAAATCTTTCATCCATCTTGAATCAATTTTTGTAAGTGGTGCAGGTCCAGTTTCAGTCTTTTACATGTGGTTATCCAGATCTCCCAACATCGCTTATTGAATAGGGGTTCTTTCCCTCAGTGTTTCTTGTTTGGTTTATCAAAGATCAGGTGTCTGTAAGATGTTAGTTTCATCTCATGGTTTTCTATTCAGTTCTAGATATCAATTTTTGTGCCAACACCACGCTGTTTTGATCACTATGGCATTGTAGTATAGCCAAAAGTCTGGTAGGGTGATACCTCCAGCTTTGTTTTTATTAGTAAGAATTGCATTGGCTATATGGGGTTTCTTTTGATTCTATACAAAACAAAGAATTATTTTTTTCAAATCTTGAAAGTATGACGATGGTATTTTAAAGGGTATTTCACTGAACCTGTAGATTGCTTTGGGTAGTATAGACATTTTTACATATTGATTCTTCACAGCCGTGAGCATGGTAAGTTCTTCTATTTGTTATTATTTTCTGCTATTCTTTCCTTAGGGTTTCATAATTTCCTTTGTAGAATCCCTTCACCCCTTTGTTATGTATATTCCTAGGTATTTCTAGCTACTGTGAAGGGAATTGTGTCCTTGATTAGCTTCTCATCTTGGCTGTTATTGGCATATACAAAAACCAGTGATTTGTGGACATTGATTTTATATACTGAGGCATTGCTGTATTTTTGCCAAGAGTCTTGTGGTTTAGTCTTTGGGGTTCTCTAAGTATAAGATCATATCATCAGCAAAGAGCGAGAGTTTGACCTCCTCTGCCCCCATTTGGATGCCCTTTATTTCCTTCTCTTACCTGACTGTATTGGCTAGAACTTCCAGCACTATGTCAAATAGTAGTGATAATAGAGGACAATCTTGTCTGGTTCTAGTTCTAAGTAGAAAGCTTTCAGTTTTTACTCCACTCAGCATAATATTAGCTATGGATTTATAATCGATAGTTTCAATCAGATTCAGAAGTGTGCCACCTAGGCCTATATTCTTAAGTGTTCTAATTAGAAAAGGATAATGAACTTTATTAAATGCATTTTCTACATCTATTGAGAGGGTCATATGGTCTTTGTTTTTGCTTCTGTTGACACGGTGAATTACGTTTATGGACTTGCGTATGTTAAACTAGCCTTGCATCCCTGAGATAAAACCTACTTGATTGTGACGAATGATTTTTTTAATATGTAGCTGTACCCTGGGATTTTACTGAGAATTTTTGCATCAGTATTTATTAGTGAAGTTGATTTGAAGTTCTCCTTTTTAGTTGGGTCTTTTCCTGGTTTGGGTATCAGGTTGATGCTTGCTTCATAGAACATGTTGGAGAAGATTCCAGCCTTCTTAATTTTTTGGAATGATTTATGCAGTATAGGTATAAGCTCTTCTTTGATGATTTGGTAGAATTATGAAGTGAAGCCATCTGAACCAGGTCTTTTGTTTGTTGAGACTTTTTTAATGGTTTCTGTCATCTCAGTTCTTGAAATCAGTCTTTTCAAGAGCTCCATTTCTTCTTGGCTAAGTCCAGGTAGAGGATGTGATTCCAGGTTTCGATCCACTTCCTCCACAATATCAAATTTCCGGTCATGGTGTTTCTTGTAGTACTCAGAGATAATCTCTTGTATCTCTGTGGCATCTGTTGTAATTTTCCCTTTATCGTTTCTGATTGAAATTATTAGAAATTTTACTTTTCTGTTTCTTCTTAATCTGGCCAAAGGTTTATTGAATTTATTTATTATCGATTTCATTTATTTTTCCAGAAAACAAACTTTTTGTTTCATTAATTTTCTGAAAGATTCTTTTGTTTTCAATTTCATTAACGTCTGATTTAATTTTGGTTATTTCTTTTCTTCTGCTGGGTTTGGGATTAGCTTATTCTCCTTTTGCCAATTGCATAAGCTGGTTCATGAGTGTGTTTAGGATAAATTTCCCTCTCAAGACTGCTTTTGAGTTATCTCACGGTTTTTGATAACTTGTGTCTTCATTGTTGTTAGGTATAAGGAATTTAACAATTTCTTCTTTTATCTCTTCCTGAATCCAACTATTATTCAGCATAAGGTTGTTTTATTTCCAACTCCTTATGTGGAGAAGAACATTTTTGTTGTAGTTGAGTTCCACCTTTATAGCCTTGTGGTCTGAGAAGATACAAGGTATAATTTCTATTCTTTTAATTTTGCTGGTTTGATTTGTATCCATTTGTATCCTAGGATGTGGTTGATTTGGGAGTACATACCATGGATTGACAAAAAAAAAATGTATATTCATTAGCTTTGGAATGGTATGTTCTGTATATATCTATTAATCTCATTTTTTCTATGGTTACATTTAAGGCCTTCATATCTTTGTTTAGGTTCCATTTAGAAGATCTATCCAGTTCTATCAGAGAGGTGTTAAAGTCTTGGCTATTATGGTATTATGGGATATCATGTTGCTTTACCCATCAAGATCTGTTTCATAAATCTTGGAGCATTTACATTGGGTCATAAATATTTAAAATTGAAATGTCTTCTTATTGTATTGTTCCTTTGACCAGCAGAAAGTGTCCATCTTTGTCTTTCTTAACTTTAGTTACTTTAAATCCACTTGTATCTGAAAATAAGATTGCAACCCCTCCTTTCTTCTGATTTCCATTTGCTTGAAATACAGTTTCCCATCTCTTAAATCTGAGTTTTCATTTGTTCTTCATGGCTATGTGAGTGTCCTGGAGACAGTATATGATAACTTGTGCTTTTTTATCAAATCAGCCACCCTGTGCCTCTCCAGTGATGAATTCAGTCCATTGACATTTATTGACAGAATTGATAAGTGTAGTGGAGTTCTATTGATCTTCTTTTGTGAAAATCCATTGTGCAGTTTTATTTTTGCACCATTGTGGTAGATAAATTTTGACTTTTAGCTTCTGGTTGTTTGCTTTGCTGGTGGTCCATTGTCATGGTCAGTATTGAGAATAGGTCAAAGTATTTCCTGTAGAGCTGGACTTGTGGCAAATTTTCTCAGTGCTTGTATATCCACCAAAGATTTTATTTCTCCATCAATTTTGAAGCTTAGTTTAGCAGGATACAGAATTCTGAACTTAAAATTATTTTGTTTAAGAATATTGAAAGTGGATGACCATGCTCTTCTGGCTTGGAAGATTTCTGGTGAAAAAGTCTGCTGTCATCGTAATGGCTCTGCCTTTGTAGATCAGTTAACAGTTACTCCTGGCTGCTAGCAGAATTTTTTCTTTCATCTTGACTTTGGATAGGTTCATTACAATGTGTCTTGGGGAGGCTCTGTTTGAGTTGAGACAACCCAGGGTTTGATGTCTACCTGAAAGGAATGTGTTGGGGTCTTTAGTAACAATTGGCAAGTTTTCATTTATGTAATCTCCAGTAGGGCTTCCATTCCTTTGGGACAATCTTCCTCTCCTTCAGGAATCCCTATTTTTCATATATTTGAATGCTTCACCAAGTCTCATACTTCTCTAAGCACCTGTTCTGATCTCCCTCTCTTCTTTTTCTGCCTCCTTAACTTGAAAACTGGGTTAACTTGAAAACTTTATCCTCTAGCTCTGAGGTTCTTTCTTCTCCATGGTCTAACCTATATTCAACACTTTCTACTCCAGCTTTACATTCCTTGATTATCTCCTTCATTTCCTTAAGCTCTACCCTATCCTTTCTATAGTCTACATATCTCTCATCTGACTTTTGGATCTCTCTTTCTATTTTCTCATCAATTCCTTTTATTGTTTTTATCATCCATATTTTGAATTCCCTTTCTGTCAAATCCATTAATTCATTATAGGTGGAGTCTTCTACAGTTGCTGCCTCATGGTCCCTTCAGGGGAGGGGAGTTGCTGTGCTTTGGTTTTTCATGTTGTCTGAGTTTTTCTGCTCTTTCCTCCTCATGGGTTCTTTTTTCCTATTCACTTCCTGTCCTCCTTTTTACTTCTCACCATCTCCTTTGTTTCAAATTACCATGACTCAGAGCTTAGGTCTTGAAGTTGCCTCAGCTGAGCAAAGCCAAATTCTTCCTTGCAGCAAAAAAAAAAAAAATCAAAAGTCCTTGCTCTTGATGACAATATGCTGCAATAGGTTGCTGGAACACCACGGGGTGATGTAGTCTTTTTAGATGATGGAGAGCATAGCCAGCAACCTCTATGGTCCTTATTCCAAACTTAGTGGCCTTTGGTGATCGCCTGATTGTTTTTCCTCAGCATTCAGACCCTGCCATGTTGCGATCTTAAAGCTCGCAAGAATCCTTCAGGGACACATCTCACAGTGCCCCCTGACTCCAGTTCCTGTGGAGTGCAGGAGTCCCTTGGTCTGTCTCAAGTCTGAAGTTTTGATCCTGGCAGATGGAATTAAGACAGTCATGCTCTAGGCCCCTGCCAAGACCTTCTCCCGATCTTCCCACAATGGCAGCCTTCAACCTACTGAGGCCTTCTCAGTCTGGCTTCCTTGCCAGACAACAAATTTACAGCAAGTCCACTCTAACCAGCATTCAAATCTGGTTGTTGTGTACTGTTAAAGTTCACCCACTCTTCCAAGATTTTCACTCAAGAGACAGCTTTTCCCAACAACTGAAAACTCTGGAGAGGCTTCCTCTTATCCCAGACCTCCATATGGGGCCAGCCAATTCCAGCATGTTGCAATCACTTGCCTAATTCATTAGATTCCCACCACTCTGAATCATACACTATATCTAGCTCACCACCTCCTTGCTGTGCTCCCTGAGCTACAACTCAAGGTAAGATCCCTATGCCAGGTATGGCTGGGTTCTTTCTTTTTTCCCATTCATTCTAGGAGAGCTCAGCTGAACAATCCTTCTGGTCTGCCATCTTGCTCCACCCCCATCCCCACTTTTCCATTATTTCACATTATATTATGAATATGAAATTAATCTAGTGCCTGGGATGGCAAGGCCCTAAGAGATTGCCTACTGAAGCCAACCTATTTTAGAGATGAAGGAACTGAGACCTCCCAATTAGAAGGCTTTGGCAGAGAAACCACAGGATTAGTTTGTCTAAACTATGAAAATTATAAAATATTTTGGAAATGGATGGAATGACACTAGAAACTTCTATCATCTTTATTATTTTGCTGATTGTACTTTAGGAGCCTGTCCTTCATCTTGTTCAACCTCTTCCTTTCTATAGAATCTCCCCCCATTAGCTACTAGTGTTAAGTCCCTGGGGCAGAAGTAGATAAACCTGTAGATGCACATTTGGACCCAGCCCCCAAAAGAGAGATAGTGTGGTTTGGACAAATATCAATAGTACAAGCATGGCTTCTAACACCAGTCACTGAGCAACTCACCCAAGTCATGTAACTTGGGACTTTTAAGAAAGTATCTATCTGTTCAAAATCAGCAACTGAAAGAATGGAAGCTGTTTTACTTGAGATCAGGTTCAATTTGAGAGCTATCTTTTTAGAGGACCCTGCTCACCACCAAGAATCCTGTCCCTCCAACATACTCAGACAAGGCAAGATCCTCTTGTCTACAGCCTGAAAGATGGCAACAACACTGAAGCATCAGATTAAATACTTTTATGATTCCATAAGCAGAAAACAAACTGCTCGATGAATGACAGGCACTGCACAGATGCCACCTATTAAATAATTAAAATAAAGTAGAAATTAAAAATAAACAGTGGGAAATGATCTGAAACACACAGAACCAAAGGAAGTAGAAAGAGTAACTTGGGAATGAAGAAGTGAGTAAAATTAGATTTGAGTTATTTCTAAATTCAATTGTGTCTAGATTAACTGGCTGTCTTTCTCTCATTGTCAGCATGAAATAAACAACACCTTGAGCTAAGAAATCCTAGAAGCAAGTGTGATAAAAATACGGCAGCCACAGGGCCTCTTCTGATTAACAGGTAAGTGCCCAGCATGTGCTGGTGAGCACATGATAGGTAGGTATAAAGTAAGATATGATGAAAGGGAAACAGATGTAGCATTTGAATTTGTAATGGTCAGCAATACTGCCTGATGAACAAGCACACAATCTTAGCCACACACAGCTAAATACTAAATAATAAATATTTATCTCTGATATTTGTGAGTCAGGTATGACTTTACTGATTTGTTCTGGGCTTGGGTAGATGGCTGTGCTCTAGGCTGCAGAACCAGCTATGCTGACATATCTCAGATTTGGACTCTGGTCTATTTCATATGTGCTTATTCTAGGACTGAAGCCAAAATAGAAAAAGCAATCTAAAGGAAGTTTGTTTCATGCCAATGACAGAAATTTCAAAAAGGTGGATAGGAACACACAATTCCTCTGATGACTCAACCTGGAACTGTCTACTTCTATACTGATGGAATGGGAAGATATACTCCACCAACTCTGATAACTGGCACTGCAAAGCCATGTGGTAACAGGAGTGGATATATAACACCAGTGCTGAAGATCATAGAGAACTGTAAGCACCAATTCCTTCTGTCACAGGTTTATAACATTTAACATGGTGCTTCCTAAAGAAAATTGTTTCTGGTACCCTTCAAAATGACTGTCTATACCACAGTTCTGCAAATAATAGCCCATAAGCCAAATGCAGCCTGCCACCTGTTTGCATACGTCTGAAAACCAAAAATTGTTTTTATATTTTTAAATCATTGGTGGAGAGGGTGAATCCAAAGAAGAATGTTGTTTGGTGACAAATGAAAATTACCTGAAAATTTAATATAACTGCTGTAACTTAAGCTTTATTGTACTACAAACCTACTCATTTGTTTTTATATTATCTATGCTAATTTTATGTTATATTAAGAGTTGAGTACTTGCAACAGAGCCCAAATGGCTTACAAAGTCTGAAATATTATCTAAGATTTTAAAGAAAAAGTTGGCTGACCCTAGCCTAGACCACCATTGTCCAATGAAAAGTAATGTGAGCTACACATATAGTATAATTTTACATTTTATATTAGGCATATTAAAAAGGTAAAAAGGGAGGGAGGAGCAAGATGGAGGCCAAGTAACAGCTTCCTTGCAACTGGGCATGGTGAGTCTTGGGAGAGAAGACTCTAGTCATCTCTGGCTGGTAGGATCTGCCCAGAAACATCCCTTTGGGGACACATGGAGTCAGTGTGAGACTTTTGGACCCCATGAGGAGGACAAAAGCAGTGGAGAACTGGCAAGTGTTTGCATGTGTTCATTCGGTCTAATCCCACCTGGAACTGTAAGTACAGCAGCAGTGAGATTGCAAGCTGGAAAGGCCTTACCTGTGAGCTGTTTTGGTTTTTTCAACTTGGCACTCAGTTGAACTACCTTGGGAGAACTTGGGCAAGAGTGCAGAGGACTTTAAGCATTGTCTCGGGCCCAAGACTGAGCAGCTGAGTTGGATGGAGCTAATAGTGTTCAGCTGCGGGCTGCACAGAGGCATTGTGGGAGAACTGCCTCAGCAAGCTCCACCCTCAAGGTCACAGAGAAAGGATTGAGTAGGAGATTTAGTAATCTAGTGACAAAGCAGCCTAAAGGCAGGTACTGAAATGCCTTATAGCCTTAGCCCTCAGGGGCATAGAGTGAGACTGGTTTGGGCACACTGGATAGCAAGTGTGGATGGTAAGTGGATAGCCACTTCAGGAGTGATCCCAGAGACAAGTCCTTTCATGGGAAAGCTTCTGTTTAGCCAAGGTTAGCAGTTGAAGGTGTCTTTTAAGCAGGCAGAAAAGAGATTTAGGCTCTCCACCCTCTAGGGTTTGAGAAATCAGCAGAGGCCTCCAGTCTCCATCTCATACAGCACTGTGATTAACATCTCATACCCCAGAAGATCACCTGTTGCCCAGACAGTTTTCAGCAAGATATATATACTGCTTTGTTTTTGTTTTTGTTTTTTTTGTTATTTTGCTTTTTTGTTTTTGTTTTTGTTTTTGTTGTGGTTGTTGTTGTTTAATTTCAACATTGGCCCTATAGATTTTTCTTTTTTTTCTCTTTCTTTCCTTTCTTCATTTTTCTAGTTTAAATACAATTTCCCATTGTTGCCTTTTTCACAATTAGAAATTCATTTTTGCTAGTGTTTCTTCCCCTCTACCCCTAGCATTTTGTTTTTCCCCCAATTTTATTCTGTAAAGTTTTCTGTTTGCTTGTTTTGGTTTGATTTATAACATTTTTGTCTTTCCACTCTGCTTAATAAAGGTGGGGTACTGTGTCTGAACAGGCTAGCAAAGAGCTGCTGACCTCAAAGGAAACATCCAACCTGGCACCCCCAGAGGCTGAGGGGGTTTTAAGGTTGAGTCAAAGTACCCTACTATACACTTATATTGCTCCTGTCTCCCTCTTTCTGTGCCTCTCTTCTTTTTGCCAATATTCCCTTTTACCCACTCCCTCTCCTTTCTCTTTCTTTTCTTTCTTTTTTCCCTTCTTGCTCTTCAATCATCTCATCCTTCTGATCCTGTACCAAAAGGACTCACCAAAACCTTAGTCTAGAAGCACAGCAACTTAAAGATCAAGAGGAAGTGAAAGGAAAATTAGGGCAAGGAAACACATAAAAGAAATCACTCATGAGGAAGAATCAGAAGAAAATTCCTAGCATCATGAAAAAAAGTCCAGAGTAACCCCCTCAAGGGACTATGAGGTAGCTACTGCAGAGGATTCCACCTATAAAGAAATGTTAGAAATGACAGAAAGAAAATTTAGAATACAGATGATGAAAACAATGAAGGAAATGATGGAAACAATAAAGGAAACTGATGATAATGTGGAAAACAACCAAAAAGAAATCCAAAAACAGACTCAAATAAGAGATTAACAATATGAAGAATATAGAAAGGGTATAGCAGAACTGAAGGAACTGAAGCACTCAACTAGGAAACTTAAAGATGTAATAGAAAGTATCAACAACAGATTAGACCATGCAAAAGAAAGAATTTTGGACGTAGAGGATAGCTCAGATAGTTATAGAGGCAGAAAAGAAGAGAGAGAAAGCAGAACATTCACTGACAGAATTATGGGACTTTATGAAGTATTCAAACATACAAGTTATAGGTATCCCAGAAGGGGAAGAATGTCCCAGGGGAATGGAAAACATACAAGAGAATATCATAAATGAAAATTTCCCAAATATCACCACAGATTCTGACACACTCCTTTCAGAGGGATATCAGACCCCAGATCACCTCAACTCTAACCAAGCTTCTCCAAGACACATTGTGATGAACCTGTCCAAAGTCAAGACAAAAGAAAAGATTCTTCAAGCTGACAGGAGTAAGCGCCAGTTGACCTACAATGGAATATCCATCAGGGTGACTGCAGACTTCTCGAATGAAATTTTCCAAGCAAGAAGACAATGGTCATCTACCTTTAATCTACTTAAACAGAACAATTTCCAGTCCAGAATTCTATATCCTACTAAACTAAACTTTAAAATT
>CAUYON010033777.1:0-88425 GCA_963573935.1 Arctocebus calabarensis
TGGAGGTTGCTGTGAGCTGTGACCCCACAGCACTCTACCAAGGGCAATAGAGTGAGACTCTGTCTCCACAAAAAAAAAAAGAAAGAAAGAAAGAAATACATTTGGGGAAAAAAAATCTAACAAGAAATTTTCTAAAGTGAAGAAAACACTAATCTCCTTTATTCCCTGTCAGGCTCCCAATGTTCTTCATTGGCTCCAGAACAAGGAGTTTTCTGGGGCAGATGGTACCTCCACGTTGAGCACAGGAATCACCACATATCAGCAACTTCAGCCAGTTGGAGACCCAGTTCAAATGTGAATCTTGGGAGCCCCACCCCTCCATGCCAGCAGTAAGAAGCAGGAACCTTCAAAGTCTTTGTTTCTTTTTTCTGGGCCCTGCTGTGATGAAAAGCAGGGCAGAGCATCATAGCTTACAGATCTATGCTGGAGCCAAGTATCATCAGCAACCTAGCGTGGGAGCTGTCAAGTCCAGAGCACAGAGAAATACACTGAGGAGAATATGGCCCTTTTCTCAGTTGCCCAGAGCTGTCTTAGCCACAGGTGAGGTCTTTCATTCCCTGAGTGTGCCCTGTGCACCTCGTTTCCTCTTTCTAATAGTTTCCTCTTTCTTAGCCCAACTGCACTCCACAGCTGGCTCATGATGAACTTTATTTTTTTGTGATGATGACACAACATGACAAGACTGTAACATCTGAAGACTGTCATCATTTATTGACAGTAACATCATGTCTTCATCTCTCCTTCATAACGCCTATCCGCAGCATTTGAAGGGAACCCCTGAGAGACCGAGCCTGCCCCCATAAGGCCACTGAGGGGGGCCTCCTCCAGGGAGAAGCAGGGGGGTGGAGCATCAAGGGAAGGGACCCCGTGAGGCGTCCACTCCTATCCCAGAGGAGGAGCTGGCAGCAGGAGGGGCAGGCCCTGCTTCTATCTCTTCTTCAAGAGGAGCCATCACCTCGCTGTTTCTGTTTCCTATAAATTCTCAGAGCTGGGTACACACATTCCTTTATAACAGGACTATAAACATTCACTGCAAAGCCAAATGAAAACACCACGGGGTGGCTGTTTTAGATTAGCAGTGCCCACAGATGGGGCTCAAGGAACCAAGAGTTGACTCCACAGGTTTGGACATGCCCATGGCAACCTGCATCAGCTCTTCAGGTGACTGAAGAGCTACCACACTGAAAGAACGGACATATTGGACAACTTCTAGCATCTCCTATCACCATTGGTATCCCTGCGGCTTAGAAATAGGGGGAGGCCAGAGGCAGAATGACATTCATTTGGTACTCGCCAGAACAGAGGGATGGGTTATTAAAGTATTGAAATGCTTCTGCTCTGTGCCAAGTGCCATGCGAGCCACATTGGACACAGGACAGCAAAAGAATGCAGGTCTTGTCTCCACTGCATGCTAGCTGGGCAGTCTTGATTCTTGGACAAGGCCTTTAACTTCTCTGAGACTCAGTTTCCTCATCTGCAAGCATCAAATAAAACAATAGATGAAGAAGTACTTTGTAAACCACAGGTGCTTACATATCAAAGTCACTATTTCCCATGTCATTTATGATGTGTATGAGTCTTTGTCCAATGTTGGATATGACCCCCCCCCCCCAGCGTCCTCTTCTACTTCCACTTAGTATAGTTGCCTCAGGTCTCAATCCACTGCTGCCACACCCTCCTCCTGCATGACCCAGAGAGTTTGTGTCATCCTTCTGGACCCTCCTATGCTTTTCATCACTCTCTATCCTGCTTAAATCCCCTGCTTGGCCAGGTGTATCTAATCATGATTTGAGGGTTCCTTGTATTTAGAATATACAAATATGCCTAAAAAAGCAAATGAAAGTAACTCATAATCTGACTGTATATTTAGTATTTAACCTGCTTAAAAAAGAAAAAAGTCTGATCAGCCTTGTTTTTTTATTATTACATGCCATGATTTGTTTAATTGCTTCCTATGGTAGGCACAGGTTGGCCTTTATTTGGACAGGAAAAAGATCATATTTGGATTTTCTGTGTATAATTTCAGATGATGACATTATGGCTGAGAACAAGAAGTCCACCTCCAATCAGGAACTTTCTGAAAGATGATGATCCCATGAGTGACCTCAAGCAGACCTCTCTAAGGAAGCTCTGCTGGCATCAGGGCTCAGAAACACCTTAGAATGTTCCAGTACCTTCCATCAGCATCAGGGGGCCTCTCTGATGGAGAAGCTGAGCAGCTCCCATTCCCAAGAGAAGAATTTCAAGCAGGGAGGAACCATGAAGGAGATAAGAGTGACCCAACCTGCAGGCCAGGTAAGCCTCCTGTTCCATGTTGGAAACATACAAGCAGAAGACCACAATTTCTAAGCAGACCCAGCAGTTATACAGCATCTGAGAGTCCATGCAGAAGAGAACAACCCCCACCCCGGAGCATGAGCTCGTGGAAAGGCCTTGATTCTGCCAGACGGGTTAGATGTCACAGAGCAGGGGAGCTTCACATGGAAAGCAGCCCCGTGAGAGGGAGTGGGCAGATCAGTGATGCCACCATGATGCCTGTGGATTGTGGGAAGGCCTTGCACCAGCATGAGGGTCTGAGCCATCAGAAAATCCATACCTGGGGCCTTAGCACCTGCAGCTCAAGCGGCTAAGGCGCCAGCCACTTACACCAGAGATGGCGGGCTCAAATCCAGCCCTCACTTGCCAACAACAATGACAACTACAACCAAAAAATAGCTGGGCGTTGTGGCAGGCACCTGTAGTCCCAGCTACTTGGGAGGCTGAGGCAGGAGACTTGCTTAAGCCCCGGTGTTGGAGGTTGCTCTAAGCTGTGAGGCCACGGCACTCTACCCAGAGCGACAGCTTGAGGCTCTGTCTAAAAAAAAAAAAAAAAAAAAGAAAATTCACACCTGGGAGTGACCCCAAAAGGTAATACGTATGCCGGAGCTCCATGTTCATTCCCTGAAATATCTTGTTTGGAGCCTGCACTGAAAATTCTAGGCTGGGCCGTGGCTTATCACCAGCCACTTGACCCTCACATCGGCCACCTTAGTCCCCTCTTGGGCCACTTCTGCTCTTTTTTATTTTTCTTTTTTCCACAAATCACGGTTGTTGCTTTATTTTGAACAAATAAGTGACATAAGCAACTTAGAGTGTCCCCCTACATGAGAGCTCTTCCTCCACACCATTCCCTACCCCAGGGTATAATTTTGGATGAGAAGAGTGTCTTCTCTCTAGCTAGCTGTGTTAGCTACTATGACACCTTTGTTTAAGGCAGGTGTGGCATCACATCCAGAATGGGCATCTGAGGGGTTGCCTAGTTCAGGATACAATTTGCTTTTTCTTGTGTTTTTTTTTTGTTTTTTTATTGCAGTTTTTAGCCAGGTTGGGTTTGAACCCACCACCTCCGGCATATGGGACTGGCACCCTACTCACTGAGCCACAGGCACTGCCTTTTTTTTTCTTTTTTTTTTTTTGAGGCAGAGTTTTAGGCTGTTGCCTGGGTAGAATGCCGGGCCATCACAGAGCACAGCAGCGTCAAACTCCTAGGCTTAAGCGATTCTCTTGCCTCAGCGTCCCAAGTAGCTGGGACTACAGGTGCCCACCACATGCCTGGCTATTGTTTTCATTGTAGTTGTCATTGTTTTTTTAGCTGGCCCAGGCTGGATTTGAACCTGCCAGCCTTGGTGTATATGGCTGGCACCCTACCCACTAAGCTCCAGGCACTGTCAGAGGATACAATTTTCCTGTGTGTTTGAGATGAATGCTGTTCTAGCACCAAACTACTGAACTACTAGTCTTGATTGAATAAGAAAAAATAAAAGTGACTTACGTGTTTACGTGTCTAAGTTGCTCCCATGTAAAAATCAGTTTTAGAGTTCTTTTCATTAAAAAAATATTCTGGGCTCTGGCTCGGCGCCTATGGCTCAACGGGCTAAGGCGCCAGCCACGTACACCTGAGCTGGTGGGTTCGAATCCAGCCCGAGCCGCCAAACAACGATGGCTGCAACCAAAAAATGGTCGGGCGTTGTGGTGGGCGCCTGTGGTCCCAGCTACTTGGGAGGCAGAGGCAGGAGACTCGCTTGAGCCCAGGAATTGGAGGTTGCTGTGAGCTGTGATGCCACAGCACTCTATCCAGGGTGACAACTTGAGGCTGTGTCTCAAAAAAAAAGAAAAAGAAATGGTTTCATTATCCAAAAGTGCATGCAAAATAAATCATATTTTTCTGTCTGTTTTCAAAACAATGTGTATTTTAAATATCTTTTGTTTCTTCCCCCAGTGCAATTTCTTGAATAAATGAATTTTTTTCTTTTTGAGACAGGGTCTCACTTCATCACCCTGGGTAGAGTGCTGCCATAGCATCATCATAGCTTGCAGCAACCTCTAACTCTTGGACTCAAGCAATCCTCTTACCTCAGCCTCTCAAGTAGCCGGGACTACAGGCATGCACCAGTATTCCTGCTATTTTTTCTATTTCTTTTTAGTAGAGATGGTGGGGAAGGGGGTCTCACTCTTGCTCAGGCTGCTCTGGAACTCCTGACCTCAAGCAATCCACCCACCTTGGCCTCCCACAATGCTAGGATTACAGGCATGAGCAACTGTGCCCACCCTGATTTTTATTTTTGTCCTGTAGTATTTTCAAATACTTTTTGCCAATTTTTTTCAAATTATGCCAATTTTAGCCAATGCAATTTTATCCATTTGGTAGAGTTGACATGTTTTTTTCTATCTTCTGTATTTACTGATAAATTACTAGTTTATGGCTTGACTTAGCTAAGTCAAGTCAAGCTGCATTTTTTTTTTTAGATATAAGACTAGTCCATTAGAAAGCATGTGATACACAATTTGTTTTTCTTTGTGATGTATCATAGTTCAAAATGTATCATAGTCCTTAGGGATATTGATGCTCAATGTCTAGATGTTTCTCAATTATCTTTTAAAAATTATATCCTTCCCAAGGGGCTTTTAAGACATTTTTTAAATCAACCCTTCCCCTTACAAAATTATTTTTTGCCAAACTCAGAAAGCCATTATTTCTTCAATATTTTCAAGTACAGTGCTATTTTTCTTTCCTTCTAGGACTTTGATGGTGCAAATGTTAGGTCTTTTTTTCTTGTCCTTCAGGTTCCTGAGGTTTTGTTCAGTTTTTTATTTTTTTAATAATTTCCTCTCTGGTGTTCAGATTGGAAAATGTCTTTAAAATTATCAAATTCACTAACTCCTTCCTTTTTCATGTCTACCTTGCCACTGAGTCTTTGCAGAGAGTTTTAAATTTCATTAAAATAAAAATTTAATTATTTTATTTTTCATTTCTAACATTTCCATTTGGTTTTTATTTATATCTTCTATTTATTTTGCTCAGACATTTCGGTTGTAATTTTCACTTTAGTATTTTTCACAGTTGCTTCATGTATTCTTGTAATAGCCTCTTAAAACTATTTTAAGAAAACTATTTTCAGAAAATTTAAACATTTGTGATCTCAGTATGGGTATCTATTGATTGTTACTCTGAAATAATTTGAGATTTTTGTGGCTTTTTATAAATTGAACCTTTGTGAACTGGATTCTGGATACTGTTATTATTATGTTAAGAGTCCCTGGATCTGTTTAAATCCTATGGAGAATTCTGATATTTCTACTTTTGCTGGAACATTAGTTGGTTAGGTTAAAGCTGCAAGTTCCAACCCCCTTCTTTGGGTTGTAGTTCAGTCACTTTGGTTTGAAAAATCTTTGCAGTTCTTTATTTTTATTTAATTCTAACAATCCTAATAACAATTCAATAAAGTATAATATGATACTCATTTCACAAATAAAAGTTAGGTCTGAATTCAGTCTATATCACTAATTATATGGTACTGGACAAGACATTCTTTGAGCCTTGATTCTTGATTTCCTCATTTGTAAAATGACGTTGATAACATTTAGCTAACTGAATTGTTTGAGGACTAAAATAACACATGTAGCATACGTAATTCATTGCAGATCCTTCAGAAATCCTGTCTGGTCTTCTCATTTTTATAAAAAATCAACTTTATTGAGGAAAAATTATCACCAAATACTATATATATATATATCTTAATTTATAGAAGATTACTCAACAATGATGTGCACTGTGTAACTACTACCCAATCAATCAAGGTATTATAGGACATTTCCATTAGCCCAGGAGGTTCCTTCATGCCTCTTTGAACCACCCTTTCTCTTATCTTCAACCCCACACAATCACTGATCTAACTTCTACCACAATAGATGGGTTTATCTGCTCTAGAGATTTAAATTAATAAAACAATATAATCAATGTATTTTGCATTTGGCTGTTTTTACTCATTCTAAATATTTCAGTAGTTAAGAAATTTGCCAGTCCTTTGTTGAAATTGCCTTTGTATAATAGCTTCCAAATATACTAACGGCGATATCCACTCCTTGAGATTGTGATTTAATCAGTCTGAGATATGGCCTGTTCCAAAAGTTTCCCAGGTCATTCTAATGTACAAACTTGGAACCTGTGTTCTGCATCCTTTCTGCTTTTCTGTATCCTTGTTTTCAAACTACAGAGCAGGGAGTGATGAACTGTCCAACCAGAGTTGTGGGTTAATCATTCAGGTACAGTAATTTTTGCTTCATTGCTATTTTGTAGCACTGTTGTTAGAATTTTGTGTCTTCTTGATGAATTGATTCTTTTTATCTCATTGTTTCAACATAGATTTCCCTGATTACCAGTGAAGGTAAATATTTAAAAAAATCTTTCTGGGCTTTCAGTTTTCCTCTTCTATGAGTTGTGCATTTATGTTATTTGCATATATTTATCTTGTTTTTCTCTATTTTATCAGAATTCTTTATATTTTCAAAATTTTACTATATTCTTCCAGCCTGTGGTTTGTCTTAACTTGATTAAAGATGTTTTTTCTTCTGTTTAAAAAATTTTAAATAATGAACAATTTTAAATCTTTCCTTAATGACAAGTAAAATTTAGTTTTGTTTAACAAATTTTTCCCTAGGGTGATGTCATAAATAAATCTATTTTTCTTCTATAAGTTTAGAGTTTTGTTTTTCATATTTAGGTCATGATTTCATTTGGATTATGAGGTCAGGATCTAATTTCATATTTTTTAATAAGAATAGCCAATGTAACTAGAACCACTATAATTTGTTTTTTCTATATAGCCAATTAATGATTACTGTACTAATTTACATCCCCATAACACTGAACAATAATTCTTTCCCACCCTTTACCAGGCATTATCATATACCAATTTCCAGGTATTCTCTTTTATCATTTTCTTTTTTTTTTTTGAGACAGAGCCTCAAGCTGTCACCCTGGATAGAGTGCTGTGACATCCCAGCTCACAGCAACCTCCAACTCCTGGGCTCAAGCGAGTCTCTTGCCTCTGCCTCCCAAGTAGCTGGGACTACAGGCGCCCGCCACAACGCCCGGCCATTTTTTGGTTGCAGCTGTCATTGTTGTTTGGCGGGTCCTGGGGCTGGATTTGAACCCGCCAGCTCAGGTGTACGTGGCTGGCGCCTCAGCCCGTTGAGCCACAGGCGCTGAGCCTTATCATTTTCTTTTTGTCTATTCTTGCATCAATGCTGCTCTTTTAAAAGTTGCTTTAAATGAATTACTACATGATGTAGCACTTCCGCTTCTGCAAATATAGCCAAAAGTATTGAAAAGAGGACAGGGTCTCAAGGAGATATTTGCACACCCATATTTATAGTATTATTCACAATAGCCCAATGGTGGAACAATCTAAATGTTAATCAGTTGATCAAATGATAAACAAAATGTGGTATATATACACAATAGGATAGTATTGTTTTATAAATCCGAGGGTATTTTGCTAAGTAAAAACCAGTCACAAAAGGACAAGTTCCGTATGATTTCACTTACATTCAACCACTAAAGTAGTCAAACTCATAGAATCAGCAGAATGGTGGTTGCCAGATAGCAGTAAGAAATGGGGAGTTGTTTAATGAGTACAGAATTTCAGTTTGGGAAGATGAAAAGAGTAGTGGCGATTGAACAACAACGCGAACGTGCTTAATACTACTGAAGTTAAAAATGGTTAAAATGGTAAGTTTCATGTAATCTACATTTCAACACAATTACAAAATTTCAAGGAACTATTCTAGCAAAAATAGTTCATTTTAACAGTTTCTCTTGGTCATTGGTGTTCTGCAGTGTCACCAGTTCAAGGAATTCTTTATATAAAATCTGCTCCGGAGTAAGTACTTCTTGAATCTGAGAATTCAGACCTTCCATAATCTTGAAAAATTCTCGGTTACTATTTTTTTGAATACCACCTGCAACCATTTTCTCTAGTCTTTCTTTCTGGCACTCTTACTAGCTTTATGTTGGATTTTCTTTTTCATTTGTTTAGCTCCTACACTGCACTCTAGTAAATTTCCTCAAATTGGGTATTGTAGTCCCAGCCAAAAGTATGGTTCTCAAACAAAATATTTTTTAAATATAGCCTTTAAAAGGATTAAGGCTCTGTGTCAGCAAATAGTGCCAGAAGTAAAAGTCAGGCAACAGGGAGACATAAGGTTCTTCTCTACAGCTCAGGGTACTGTGCCAAAGCCAAACTGCAGCGTGTTGCTTGGATGTCTACCTCGTACTCAACAAATACTAAAAAAAGCAGGATGCTTTGTGTTAAGTGCTAGATTACTAAGAACAGCGTCACGGAGATCACAGTACATCTTTAACTCTGGCAACACGGGATTTCATACCGGAGGTATGACCTTGAACGAGAAACGTATTCACTTTTAAGCTTCAGCTACTTTCTGTGGGTTGCTGTCAGGAGCATAAGGGAAGGTGCGGAAAAAGGCTGTACCTAAGAATTATTAAAGTATTTTCTCAATTCTAAAATATCAAATGCTCAGGCACAATATACATTTAATAATAGTTTTCTTGGTACTTCATGAGCTTCTCGATTTCGGAAATAAAAATATGAAAAAGTGTGTTTTTAGAACTCAGGAACCACAGTACCACACTGGCTTTCCTTCTCTGTTCTGTGAATGCTTTTTCTTGTATCTGAATGGTTTCTCTCTCGCCCAGAGTTCGGGGACACCAGTCTCCATCCTGATTTTCCACACTAGACTTTTGACTCCAAAATTCAGGTTCCACGAGAGAGCCTCGTACCAGCTGCTTCTCCACCGCCCGCTTCCAGGCGCTTCGCTTTGGCACTGTCTTTGGCGGTTGCTCTTCCCGGGCCCGACCGCAGCGTCCTCGATTCTGATTGGATGTCAATGTCCTTTTGTTATGGCAAAGGTGCGCGGGTGACGGGAGGCGGGCGGGCAGCTAGGGCGCAGGCGTACACTCTAGAGTCCGCGATTGGCGGGCGACGGGGCGGGACGGGGCGGGGACTCCTCTCACGCCGCACGTTCTACGGGTGGGGAGGGCGGAGCTGCTGGTGTCAGTTGGTCCAACTGTCCCGGCCTGAGGTGTGTTCTGGTTCCCTCCACTTCCCGGCGCCTCTAACGAAAGGTGAGGGCCGTCCTGAGCAGCGGAGGGCCTGGCCTCAGGCCCCCGGAGTTGTGGCCTCGGTACCGCCAGGACCTGGAGGGCGGGGCGGGCTGGACGCGGCCCATTGCCTCGCGGGCCGGGAACACGGTCCTGGGCCTGGGCGTTCGGTGGGCGGCGGAGGCCCGCAGGACAGCTGCGCAACCTTTTTCTCACCTTGGCGTCATTAGGCCCAGAGGTTCTTTTGGAGAAGGGCGGCCCGCGGTCCCTGATACAGACGTCCTGCGGCTTCTCCTCGCCATCCCTGAGTCGCAGGCCCCTTTCTATCCTCCAGCTCTGGACTGGGACTGCGGCCCGGGCGTTTTAGTGGGATGGGACCCGGCACGGCTGGACTTGCCTGTGTCTGCTCTGCAAGAGTCTAGGTGGTGGGAGACGCCAGGTGTGCAGGGAGGCTACCGAGCGGTAAAAGAGGGACGGAGCATCTTTCCGGGCGCAGAAAGCAGCATCTGGGTTTGTTTCGTCAATGACTTCTCCCAAGATTACTACTGAACAAGTGTTGACAAGTAGGGTTTGAGGACTAAAGGATACATTCCTGAAAGGCAGGACTTCCTTTATACAATGTATCAGTCTCAGAGTATTACATAACAATTGTGGAGACAGGTGCTCTTCCAGGTGTTCCCAAAGCTGTGCCTGTATATTCTGGTGCTTGTACCCCTCAAGCCTGGGGAATGAAGCTTGTCATCAGTTGCTTAGTAAAAATGCAAAAAGAGTCGCATACATCGGGTGGCAAAATGTTTGGCAAACTTAGATTAGGTTCACATTAAAGTCTCTAACATTGCATATGAAGTTAGATTGGGGTGCACATTCTTTGTACAGACATTATTTGTAAAACCTGGAGCAAGATACATAGCTTCTCTGAGATTTAGTGTTCACGTCTGTAAATTGCAGTTTCCTTTATGAAATATTTGTAAAGCCTTTAGCACATTAATGCTCAAAAGACGTTATTTTAGCAGTCTTACTCATGTGCTATTAAGTTGATGACATGATGAAAATCAGTTTTAGAAATGCCAAAAAGTTGAGTGGTTGTAACTGGACGGATATTAGGGGAAAAGTCTGAAAATCTCAAGCCTCAGATGTGAGCATAGTTGGGGTGGAAAGTCCCTTGGAGTTTGCTGTAGTTTTGGCTGTCGGTAGCTACTTCTATAATTAACCTGTCTCATCTTTGGCCTTAATTTATTTGTAAAATGGGGTAGCTAGATCAGAGAGTTTTTCTAAAGTTATTTTTGTGGTCTGAATTAGAGTTAAAGGGTAGAGAAGAGAATAGCTAACATTTATTGAATACCTACTATGTATGTTTCAACTCATCATATTGTCAACAAACCCACCAGGTACATACTATTGTTATCTCCATTTTACAGATGAGGAATGTAAGACTGAGATGTTAACCTTGTCCAAGATTCCAAAACTTATAGATCGCAGAGCTAGCATTTGAATCCGGATAATCTGTGTTGTTAATTACTGTGCTCTTCAGAAGAGGGTTATTGTGCTATTATTGGATACTATTAAAAGAAGATAGAGGTGTGCATATATTTGGTGAGATTATAGTCTTTGGTTACAGGTGTGTAGGTGTGGAAAAGATCATGGATCTTGTCCTAATTCCTGGTCCTTCTCTCTCTATACTTTCTGCTTCCTGGACTTAAATTATCAAAAATAATTTAAGAATCTCTTCCACTAACCGAGGCCAGATGCAAATAGGCACCAAAATTTACTGTAGTTCTTGAGAAAAGCTTTAAAAGCTCTGACTTAGATGTGGGTCAAAACTGAAGAATCTCAGAGAACCATAACTATTTGGTGGGGAAAGCAGATTTAGGATAGGGAGGGCAGCCTCAACACCCCAGATTTATTTCAGTCTTCCTACAATTGAGAAGCATAGTCTGTATTTTCTCTTTTTGTCAGATTTGCATTTATGTGTAGTAGCAAAAGGAGTTGAAAATGAACTATTAAGAGCACATTTGACATGGAATAGGACTGATGTTATAGCAGCTATAGGGATTTTATAATTGAAAACTCAATCTTGGATTAAATACCTATTATGACATAGTACTTTGTTAATGTAGACATTATGCAGTTGGAGGATTGATCTTACTTTGAAAGAAAATAAAATCATCACTAAAATACTTTGACAGAAAGAACTCAACAAACCTTTTGATCCCATATGTAAAATAAAGCAGTTTATTATTCCAAAATGATTGTCAGGTCTTTGAGTATATTCAATAGTAGCATTTTGAAACCAGTTTATTTAATCACATTAAAATGAAATAAAGTTGCACTTTTTTGTTGTGGAGAGGCAGCAGGTAATGTTCTTGTCCACTTGATTAGAGAGGCTTTTTGCACAGTGCTGCCACATATAGTTGGGCATGTTTTACGCTGTACAGCCCTTGGGGTGCAGTCTGCCAACTGACTGTCAGATTGTGTGATATGTCTATGTTCTTGTAGCACTTTTTTTGTGTTCCTTCCTCCACTTCAACCTTGAATATATAAGTAGTTTTTTCTCTAATAAGCCCTCTTCACGATGTTTTTCTGCTCTTTATTTTCTCTTTTTCAGATGAAGTGAAACTGTTGATAAGCCATGCATAGATTTTGTGTTGTTTGGGTTATCCATATTATATGGTAAAAATTTCAGCAGCTGACTACTTTTTCTTATTACATTGGTCAGTTTGGAACACTTGTGCTTTTGTAGAAGACTTTGGTTTAATTTTAATACTAGACCAATATACAAGCAAAAGAATTATCCCTTCCCTATACTGTATCTGATGTCAAAATCAGATGTATTGGTTTTGTGATTATCTGTGGTTTTGGCTTGTATCTCTTATAACTTCTCAGCTATAATAAAAAATTCTGTTTTAGCTGTATTTTTAAAACCATTGGGTATTAAAAATTTGAAATACTTAAAAAAATTATTTAGCCAGGACAGTAACCAAATTATCCTTTATTGTTGGTGAGCACTCTCAATATGATTCACTTTTCCTTTTGGCTGTTGTCTCCATCTTTTATCTGGATCAGCGGATGTAATGGTATGAAACTAAGGGTGACAGACATGTTGCCAGGCGTATGCGCTTCCGTCAGGGAAGTGTCAAATCAAGTTTTCACTGCTGACACTCTTCCTCTTCAGTTATAGAGACATGTTGATTGAATGGAGAGAAATAATTTTTGAAGTATGCTGTTCAGATACTATGATAACTTGAATTAATTTTCTAAAAATAAATTTTTAAATCTTCTGTTAGATTATTAAAATTTACCCAGATGTACTAATATATACTTTCTTTAAAGTGCAGAGAACCTGAGAATTAAAGCCATGTGAAAAAGAGGAGGGGGAGAGCAACTTTAATTGCTACTTAGATAAGTGAAATGATGCTAGAGGACTAAATAAGTTTGTTAAGCATTAGTAAGTTTATTGTATACCCATTGTACTTAGTTAATTCTTTAATAATGCTATATGAGGGATGTTTAATATCTTCTTTTTTTAGACTAATAAATGATGTCTTGAGTTTATATACATGTACACTGGACATTTTATTTCCATGTTCATGTTAGGATCTGAAGTGTAAATGAAGCTGTGAAGGAACATACAGTACACTGATATCTCTTGATTGTGATTCTTATTCCCAGTATGTAGACATCATTGTTTAGTAGATCTGGTCTCTACTCTCTAGAACAGTGGCTCTCAACCTTTCCAATGCTGTGGCCTTTTAATTCAATTCTTCTGGGTTGCGACCCACAGGTTGAGAACCGCTGGTCTAGAATATGGGGCATAACAATGCCTTGGGTATAGTAGGTGGTCAATAAATTCTTGTTGAAAGAGTAATGCTGACAAGACTGGTCTCGGTTGCTCCAGTGTAGTGGATGAGCTTGGTTAACAAATCTATTTTCAGCACATCTGGTAGCATTATTTAATAAGTTTTGAGCACATTTTGAGCATATTGAGTTTAAAATGATTGTTAACAATGGAACGGTGTATGTTTTGTAGGAATTTTGTATTCTAATAGTTATTTTGAGGCATTTTATGAAAATAATAAAATGTTAATATTTCCTCATTTGTTTATATCCAGATTACTCGATGTTGATTTAACTATAACCAGGAGGTGACAAGTGGACATATTTCATTTATTCCATATTAGTGTTTCAGATGTCTAGTATTTTTCTTTTGAATTATATATATAAAAAATTAGGCAGTATATGTAAAATAATACTTTAAGAAAAAATATTTGATAAAGCTTTATCTTCCTCTCTGCCATCATCCTTAATGTCAGAGCTTTCTCCATTGTGCTGTGTTCTCTGTATCCATATTCATGTATATTTTAAATGATTCACACCAGTGAGTACAGTTTTATAAGCATTTTTCCATGTTGTTATAGTCATCGTAGTTACTTTAATAGCCACTCCATTAGAAATTACAAACGTAATTTACCAAACTCTGAGGGATAATTATGTTGTTTCTGATTTACTGTGCTTACTGTAAAATAAGGTTGAAGTGAAGAAGTTATGTCTATAACTTTCTCCTTTTTTGTAATTGTCCTTAGGCTAAATTTCCAAGAGTAAAATACTGAGTAAAAAAGATTTAAAAGTTTTTATGAATTTTATTATTTTACTGCTTTCCAAAAAGATTACATATTTAAGACTTGTGTCCAGTACTTGTTATTTCGGTATTTTATTCTTAGAAACATTAAAGTAAATAAAAAGGAATCTGCTGGGTTATAGTTGACAAAATTACCTTTTGAAAAACATACATATTTTATTGCTATAAATATCTTATCTTTCTGACTTTTTCTTATTGTAGACCATTCACAAAGGATTTTGTATCCAAGACCTGAGATTTTGTTGCCCAAGATGATGAATGCTGACATGGATGGTATGTTCTTATTTTCTTCTTTGTATGTTCTGGTTTTCTGGATGTAGTGGAAAGATCAGAGAAATAATATTTAGAAAGTTTGGGTTTTGGCTAATTTATTTATCTGTATCCTGTCTAGTTTTAGAAAGTATCTAAGACAGTTTCCATTCCTTAACTGTGAAAGGTTGACAAGTCAATTTTATTTTTATCTGTGTCCTCACCTGCAATTTGGAGAAATAACTTTTTACTTCACAGGGCTCTTGTGTAAGTCAAATAAGAATGTATACAGAACATTTTGCAGATTTTTTAAGTGCTACACTATGCATGTGGTACCTAATGTTAATAGTAAATCTGAACCTTTATATTACAGCAGTTGATGCTGAAAATCAGGTGGAACTGGAGGAAAAAACACGACTTATTAATCAAGTGTTGGAACTCCAACACACACTTGAAGGTTAGCTTGCCTTTTGCAGTTTTCTTGCATGACGTCCAGTTAATTGAAATTGTAAGCATTTATGTTGCTACTTTTTGTTTTTAAAGGTGTATAATTTTAAAAAGTACAAACCTCAAAGTCCATTTCAATATACATGTATGTGTATTTGTTTCCATTCCTGCCTGTAGCTTTGGCTAGTGGTTTTAAAGAACAAATATGCTTCAAGAAGAAAGTCAGAAGACATTCTTATCCTTCCCTCTTTATATCTAACATAATGCTATTTAGTATATGACTCCCTTTTAGATTCCTGCAATGTGTTACTAAGTTAATCTTAATGAAGACTGTTTTAAAGTAAAAACAATGTATTAGCCTTGGAGCTTAAAGGAGAATGAATTTTTTTTTTTTTTATTTTCTAAATGTCTTGCATAAAATTTATACTACCACTGAAACACTTTGTGTCTTTAAGGAGAAAAATCATCTTGTATTTTAACATTATTTATTCTACCACTGAAACACTTTGGATTTTGTGGTTGGGTTTTTTTGTTTGTTTGTTTGTGGTTTTGGCATCAGGGTGAGCAGGTTGTTCAGAACCCTGTAACAGCTTCCTGTTTTATAGAGTCAGTAATGACCATCTGCGACTTCCCTATTACTGTTCAGAGTCATGCCACATTCTCTACATCCCACCTCAGACTCTGACCTCCTTGCTGTTCTTTCAGTGTGCCAAGTGTTCTTCGGAGTCTTTGCTACTGCTGTTCTCTGCTCAAGTCTTCTTCTCTTATTTGTTTGACTCATTCTCTTCTTTTAGGTCTCTGGTCAGATTCCCTTTACCAAAATAGCTAATCCTGAAAAGAGCAAATTCCCTTCTGCTTTTATGACCCTTCCCCTCCTTGCTTTCTCTTCATACCAATTCCTCACTGTGTGACCTACTCTGTATTTACTTGTTTATTTCATGTTTGTTCCTAACCCACACATGTACATCCTTAACACACATGTGCACCTGTTTTGTTTTTGGAGGGCACCTAATGAATATTAGTTTAATGAGAAAATAGGTGAAATTTTTTAGATCATCATCAAGACCTTTATCTTTTCAAATTCTTGATAATGTTAAAGTACAAAGTGGTCAGTTACCTGTGTACCTTAAACATTTCTAGTAAAGACATTATAGTTTTATGTTGATAAGACATGAACCAGAATTCACAGTTTATAATTTTTTTAAAAAAAAATTGTTTAGGAATTAAACAGAAATTTTTTTACAAAGAATAACATTTAGTCTAATGTGGAATCTCTTTTTAGGAATTACTATCTACTGATATGCACTCAGTTAACTTTGTTTACCTTAATTTCTCTAAAGTAATCTGAATCCTTAAACTTGGGGATTGAGTTGTGTCTTTTAAGCATGGAATCCTAAACCTTTTGTAATATGGAATTATTGCCTTCATTTTATTGATAATGGCATTTTTATTTTTTATATAGATCTCTCTGCAAGAGTAGATGCAGTTAAAGAAGAAAATCTGAAGCTAAAATCAGAAAACCAAGTTCTTGGACAATATATAGAAAACCTTATGTCAGCTTCTAGTGTTTTTCAAACAACTGACACAAAAAGCAAAAGAAAGTAAGGGATTGATACCCTCCTGTTTTATGGAATTGCTGCTGATCTTTTTTTCTTTAAAACTTGGATAGATTCCAAAAGTTCCAATACCTTTGTGACTTCATTGAGTATTTATAAAGATAATGTCAGATGTAGGCAAAATTAACAGCATAACAGGAGACTTCTATGAGTTTGTGTATTAGTCTATGAAAACGTGCAAATGTAGACACTTTATAATTAGAATTGCATATATTTATGAAACTTAAAGATGAATGTTTTATTGAATTTGTTTTGATTTGTAGGTGTAGCACTGTCTTTTATTATTGGCTTAATAAGATATATAAGAAATAACCACCATGTTGTGACGAAGTGACCAAAATCATGTCCTGAATGCACAGCTTTATGTACCCTGCCACATCGTGTGCCTCTTCTCCATTTGCCTCTTCTGTACTGTTTTCCCTTCCCCTAATGAAAACTATGGTTTCACATTTGTAAAAGTAATTTTAATAATCATCTCTGAGAGTAACCTGAATTTTAATTGCTGGAACTTAATCAAAATGAGATACTTTCTCAGCTAGGACATGTCTTTTGAGATATTTAGAATTAAGATAGGATTGCTTATTTCCCTTAAAATCAGTTGCAAACAGATGGAGGCTCTACAAATGAAGATTTTTCTTTGAAACTGAATTTTCAACTTGGGAAAGTTTGTTAAAAACTTGGTTTTGCACAAAATAACCCGTTTGGTATCTGAATACTATGAATTCTGGTTGTGTGTGTGTTTAAAATAGAAAATTTTTAAGAGCTATAGAAATAGGGTTGAAAAATAAAAATAGAGTAGAAAAGTAAACAGTGGTAGCCAACTCAGTGTTTTCACTCCAGGTTTGTATTATTTCTGGCACACAGTGCGTCTTTTGGAAATACATCTGAAAGGGGATGAAACGTAACTACTCTTATGTAAGCCACATCTGGGAGAGAATGTTACAAAGAGATTTGTCTCAAGGTTTATTTTTACCCAGAAGATTAACTTTTGGAAAAATTCCTTAAGAGTATATAAATGTCAGAATTATGAATAAAATAGGAGAGTTTACGTGTAAACTAATTGATAATCTTGCTGAATATTTCATCTCATTTGTTCACCCAGAATTTGCTGTAAACTCCTCTACTTTGCAGAGTTTTAGTTATCCTTTAATATTTAAATGTTTAGTTTGTAGTTTGGTAAGGGAATCATCATCAGAAATGATGCTAAAATGTTATAATGGGAAAAGAGCTTCAATAATATAGCTTATGGTTATTAGATTTGGGCTATTTTTAATCATGGAATTAACTTATGCATTGGTATAAGAGTTGATGAATGACTAGCTGTAGTCACACTGCAAACATTTTGTATCCCTTTTGTGACCCTGTTTACATACATTTATATTGTGTTGCAATTCTGCTTTGCTGTTTAATAAAAAGCTGTTTCAGAGATTGTGTGTTTTGATGTAGTTGCCTAAGTACGTGGGATAATATAGGTGTAATTGTATATCCATGGTTGTTCAGTGCCACAGAATAAATAGCATATCTTATTTAAGTACCCAGTTAGTATTTAGGGGAATAATATTTTCATTAGCATAGATATTATAGGTTATCAATAAAAATATTAATAGGATATTATACATTTATTTAAAACATAAAAGCACAGCATTAAAAGAAAAGGATCCAACATTTCCAGGGGAAAGGAAGTTAAGATTTTTTTAGCATAGGCTAAGCTACCATACCACGAGACACCCAGTGAGAAAGAATATAAAATAACACAGGAGTTTCTCTCGCAGCCCGTGGTTTTGAAGTCAGTATTATAGGCTGGCAGGCTTTGTTCCACACAATTATTCAAGGACTTGGGGTAATAATGGTTCTGCTGATTTCAACCATGGCTTCCAAGTCACTCTTGTTATTCTAACTTGAAGAAAAAGAACACAGAATATATTCAACGTTTTATGTGCTGGGCCTAGAAGTAGCTTATATCTCTCATGTTCCCATGGTGTGGACGTTGAGTTACAAAAATAGCTGAAAAACGTAGACCCTGACAGAGCAGCTATATTCCAGTTACAACGATGGTACTAGGGAAGCCGATTAAGGATTTTAGTGGCTACTAGCAGCCTCAGCCACCTAAGTATCTGTGCACAGCCTTCTTACCTCACATGGATCATTCTCAGCCTCTCATCCAGTTACTAATTCAACTCAAAATCCAGCATCTAAGATCTCTTAAAGTTTGTCAGTTTGGATGTGGCTTGTTATAGTTTGATAACCTCTAAACTGTTAGGCACATTTGCTCTTATTCTTGCTCCTGCCCATTTACAATCTTGTACTGGGGACAGAATAGTTAAAAAAAGAAAAAAAAAAGCCTCTCAATTTGGAATGAAGGGAAATGTTTGCTCAGATTCAAAGCAATTATGGGAATGCTCTGGGGAGACTTTGCAAAGATTTTGTCCTTAATAGTAAAGTTCTTTGATTCGATGCCAATTCTAATCTTTCCAAGGGACTCCATGGTTTTCCCTCTTGACAGTTATTTCTTACCCATTTTTTCCCCATGGCTACATCTGAAGTAGAGACTGGGAGCGTTCGCCCATTTCTTTCACAGGTGTTGGTTTGAGCTTGATGCCCATCATTTTAAGGCCATGCTACATTTCTTCGGTAATTCAGTTTCTTCAAAAACTCAAGCCTTTTCATCTACATGAGTCTCGCTGCATACGCCAGGAGAAAAAAGCTTGGTTGTGACTTCTGCAGCCAGAACTCTTGACTAAGTTCTCAAAGCGTGCTTTCTTGCCTCTTTAACGGAAGCCATCCGGAGACCAACTGAAAATAGTTGACACTGGGACTTCTACATGCAGATTATTGCTTCAAAGCTGGGTCTGTTTTTTTGGCTTAGCAATTGGCAGAGAATTCTTAATGGGCATCCCCACTACTTTCCACACCTCACAAATAATTTTGAACACCTTCTATTTAAGGTTTAGAAACAATTGGCTTTTTAAGTTTTGTGAAGTTCCTAGCATCTGAATTTTCTTTATACCCTTCCATCTATGGTTGGTAACTGGTAGTTTTTGTTTTTCACACTTTGCTAAAAGCACTGTGAAACAGCCAGTTCATTTAACATTCTGGTCTTTTCCAACTGCTGTACCTGAAGCCTAGTAACAAAACATTAAAATATACTCCCCACTGCTTGTCATGCTAATGGTAAACCAGTGCTGTACACTTTCTTTGAGGTAATACCTTCAGGATATCATCCATTTCTACATTAGAAATACAAATGGTAAACTGCATAGGAACTGTGTCCAACTCTGAGCCCTCTTTTCAATGAGGCCTTGTTCTTGAGTCCTGTCTTTGGCATTCCTACTCCATTTTTAGCAAGAATCCACTAAATCAATTTTCAGGATGAGGTCTGTAGAGGAATGGACACCATGCTTGCCTTCGTGTCCATGCAATGACACCAATGCAAGCATAGTGTCCATTTCTCTACAGATCTCATCTTGAAAGGAAATGCTGAGAACAGGACAGTCTCCTGGCAAGCCTAGAGACGTTTTGTGACTTGGGGGCAATCCCCCAAGTAACTCAGTGTTCAGGAATGAGGTAAGATCAGCCACTCACTAGGAAGCATATGTTAAACATTGAGGCTTAGTAGTTATTCATGGGGGTTGTGGGGAAAGAACATTTGCGGAAAGAGCATGTGGCAATCCTTTCACATGCAGCCCTCACATGTCATTACCTTAACTCTCCACACCTGTTGTGTATAACCTTAATAAATAGCTGTTGTGGAGGGGACTCTGGGCTACCTTGCACTTAAGGTTAGCCCACCTTCCGCAAGCTTGTACTTCTAATCCATGTCACGCCTCGTTCCTTCCTGTGGTAACGGAGCCAGGGCCTTAGGGGTCGCAACAGAGATCAAATTACCTTGATCATCCTCTGTAGCTGATCACATTCCTCATCCCCTACCTTTGATATCTGATCAACCTCACCTGCCTTCAGCGGAAAACTTTAGCAAGAAATACCCTACTCTTGATCATCCACTTAGCAATTTTCCATCCACTGTCCCCCTTACTGTGCCCTGGACTAAAAATTCCCCATTGTCTTTGCTGTATAGTATTATGAGTTGGGCAGATTTCTTTCCCCTGTCATGATATTCTTAACACCTATGGTCCTGAATAAAGTCTTTCCTACCATTGTACCAAATGTCAGAACGATTTTTCTTTAACACTTTCTAGCTCTACATGCTGGTGGAAGGACAATTGGCAGGGAAAATCAGCATACTCCTTTGTTTTGGTCTAAATGTGTCCTCCCAAAATTCAGATGTTAAAATCCTAACCCCAAGGTGATGCAATTAGGAGGTGAGGACTTTGGGAAATGAGGACGAAGACCTTATGAATGGGATTAGTGCCCTTATAAAGAGACCCCAGAGAGTTCTCTCTTCCATAAAGATACAGCAAGAAGATGGCAGACTCATCCGAAGAGGGCCTCACCAAATGCAACTATACTGCCACCCTGATCCAGACCTCCAGCCTCCACAACTGTGAGAAATAAATTTTTTATAAACCACCCAGACTATATTTTGTCATACAGTCCCGAAGGACTAACACACCCTCTTTTCCCAGGCTTCCCCAGTAGGACTTCCCTCACTGCCATGCCATCTGAAGTTTATCTACTTTATATTCCTTTTAGACTTAACTGTAGCAAGTTACTACAGATCACAATTCCTTATCTGGAACTTGCAGGGCCAGATGTTTCAGAATTTGGAAGTTTTCAGATTTTATAAAGTACTATGATTTACATAACTGTCTGGTTTGGGGAAGCACCTATAATCAAATACACTAACATTTCTGCAGCACTGCAGCAAAATATGAGTATTAGAGTGGGAAACAGACAGACTATACATATAAAACCTTGTTGGGGAGTCAGCTTTGACTGCCAAATGAATTTTGGTGCCAAAATAACGAAAACCTAAATTTTCAGAGATTTTTGAATTTGTAACAAAGCCTTTTATAGAAAAGTAAACAAAATAATGTAAACACTTAGCTCCAACCAGTTAATAATGTCACATCTCTATTGCTGTCTGTTACTATGCTCAGTGATCTAGTCCCTTTTCTAAAAAATGAGAATTATAGAAATCTAAAATTAATTTTGTTTTCCAAGGCAAAGCAAAAGTGATCTTTATTGATCTTAACAGAATGTAAAGCCATTCTTTACTTGGGTTAATAATTTTGTTTTTCCCTATCTTGAGTTAACATTCCCTGGTGGTTGTTATCAGATAATTCTTCAATGAGGATATAATCAAAATTATTACCACTGAACACCAGAGATTAGCTGTTAAGGCCACTTACAAGTCACGAACGAACAGAGAATACAATTACATGGAAAGTTAAGAACTGGAAGAGAATCACTTAAATACTTCTGATTACTCCATCTAGAAAATTGGCTACAGTTTATTTCACTTACGTCAGCGAATAAGGGTATTTAAAAGACAGAGTTACTGTAACAAGAACTTTAATGTTAGCCTTAGGACTTAATAGTTGGGCGGGGAGTTGAGGAGAGGTGACAGAAGCTAAAGTAGTACATTCATTGTAATTGTGTAATGTATTTGTTTTAAATTTTAAACATTATGTATAGATAGCTTACCAAATATTTAAGTTATTAAAACTTGAAAATATCCCCAAATATTATAAAAATGTATATTCATTTAACAAACACAAAATATGTGATACTTGCCAGTTGTTAAAAGAGTCCTATTCCAGTTATCCTGCTGCCCATCCTCTCTGTCACCACTTACTCTTCCCTGCATTTGGATGTCTAGAGACAAGCTCCAAATGCATATTCTTTTTAGTTTATATTTCATAATACTAGGGGGTATATGTTTTATGTACTTTGGGTTTTGTATAGATTGAGTCAAAGTTATAAGTGTGCCCTTCACCAAGATAGTGTGCACTGAACCCAGAAGGTATGAATTTGCCCAGTCCCTCCTCCTCGCCCCCAGCTCAATTTTCATTGAGATGTACTTCCTTATGTTCACCTAAGTGTTGATTGATTAGTTCTAACTTGGTATTAAGAACATGTGTTTGTTTTTCCATTCTTGTGATGTTTCACTTAGAAATTTGTCCAGGTTGTCATGGAGATACTAGATCACCATTTTTTTCATGACCGAGTGGTACTCCATTGTATGCATATATCACATTTTATTAACCCAATCGTGTATTGTTGGGCACTTGGGTTGTTTCCACATCTTTGTGATTGTGAATTGTGCTTCTCTAATCATTCAAGTGTAGGTATCCTTTTTATAAAATGACTGTTTTTGAGTAAATACCCAGAAGTGGAATTTCTGGATCAAATGGTAGGATCTTGTATCTAGAAAACCCCAAAGATTCAATTAAGAGACTTCTGGAATTGATAAATTCAGCAAAGTCTCAGGTTACAAAATCAATGTACACCAATCAATAGCTTTCATATATGGCAACAACAGCCAAGCTGAGAATCAAAGACACACTACCTTTCACAGTAGCAACAAAGAAAATAAAAATACCTAGGTATATTCTTAACAAAGGAGGTGAAAGACCTCTATAGGAAGAATTATGAAGCACTGAGGAAAGACACTGCAGAGGCTATAAACAGAAGAAAAATATATTATCCTTATGGGTTGGCAGAGTCAACACTGTTTAAATGGCTATCCTAGCCACAGTGATTTACGGATTCAATGCAATTTCCATTACAATACCAAGGCCATGCTTTTCAGATATAGAAAAAATAGTTCTACACTTTGTACAGAACCAGAAAAGACCCCAAATAGCTAGTGCAACCTTACATAATAAGAGTAAAGGGCTTGGCGCCTGTGGCTCAACGGGCTAAGGCGCCAGCCACGTACACCTGAGCTGGCAGGTTCGAATCCAGCCCGGGCCCACCAAACAACAATGACGGCTACAACCAAAAAATGGCCCGGCGTTGTGGCAAGCACCTGTAGTTCCAGCTACTTGGGAGGCAGAGGCAAGAGACTCGCTTGAGCCCAGGAATTGGAGGTTGCTGTGAGCTATGATGCCATAGCACTCTACCCAGGGTGACAGTTTGAGGCTCTGTCTCCAAAAAAAAAAAAGAGTAAAGCTGGAGGTATCACCAGATTTCAAGCTATACTTCAAGGTTATAGTAACCAAAAAGGTATGGTACTGGCACAAAAAGAGAGACATAAACCTATGGATCAGAACAGAGAACCCAGAGATGAAGTCATTCTCATACTTCATCTGATTTTTGCCAAAACAGATAAAAACATACACTGGGGAAAAGAATCCCCATTTGATAAATGGTGCTGGGAAAACTGGATAGCCACATGTAAAAGACTGAAACAGGATCTGCACCTCTTACCACTCACAAAAATTAATTCACAATGGACAAAAGCTTTAAGTTTAAGGCAGGAAACTACAAGAATCCTAGGAAAAAGTTGGAAAAACTCCAAATGTACTTTCAAATGCATTTTCTCTCCCATCAACCTGCCTCAACTGACCTGTCAGATAAAGGATAATTTTTATTTCCAGCTATTATATTATGGGAATACATAGGAACAATGTACTTCATGTAGAAATGTCATTATATTTTCATAAATCATTGATATAAAAGATTTAAGTAGTTATCTTACTTTAGCCATCTGATATTTCATTTCTAAATCCTGCTAAAGTTAAAACATATGATCATAATTAAGAAAGGAGCAAAAACTGCTCACAGATACCTAGGGTATAATATGTTTATGTTTTAAACATCTGCATAGCTTTCACTGAATACAAAACCACTTTTGGAGTAGAATTCTACATTATTAAAGTAGGTTAAATTCATTATTAGTGTGGTTCATTTTAACATGTGCCTTATCTAAACAGGGACTGACCCTTCAGAACGACTACCATTTCTAGTAATATGGTGTTTCCTAAAAGTAAGGATTAGTGGAATCAAGGTTAACTGAAAAAAATAGTCAAGAAAAGGGAAATTACTTTAGCCTGGTCAAGTTAAAAAGCTTCTAGAAAGGCCAATTCAAATAGGCAAAACATACTTGTTTTCCTCCTTTATTAGAGAAAAGGATAAAATTTAAGTCATTTTAAGGAAGTTAGAAAGCAGTAAAATGAAAAAGCCATTTGATTATTACAAAAGATTCTATCCTTTCTCTACTCCAGGTTATTCATTAGAGTTTAGGTTCTGGTCAAACCTATTAGCCATGGTACTCCACAAAGGCATGTGTGCACAGGAATTAGCAGTGACTTGGCAAAATTTGTTGCTCACATTTTACCACTGAAATCTTATGGAGTTTACTAAATGTTAAAGTTCAGTCTTAAAAAAAAAAAGGTGTTCACATACAAGACCCTTGTCAGGCATGAAGTTTTTCTTTAAGAAAGAACTTTATCTACTGAAATAGTGGTTTACTTTCAGAAACATTCTCATCCAGAAATTTTCAAGATTTCTAGTACATCAGGACATCCCAAATGCAAAGCAAGAAAGGTCCTTGCAAGATGTGTTCAGTTCAGTTAGTATTAGAGAAAGACAAAGTATGGTTAACTACCATCCATTTATGAACGCTCAGAACATAGCAACGGAATAAAGCACTTAATTTCTTTTTCAATTCACTCTTTGAAATAGGGGAGTGAATAGTACTGGTTATGTTTTGCTTCCTTTAGTAAAAGCAGAAGCTAGGAACATTTTTCTCATACATAAGTTCAAAACGTAACTACTGGAGAAGATATTGTATGGGAACTTAATGTGGGGCTTGTCCAAGGATCAAATGTGTATGTTTATAAAGCAATCCAAAACCTTACCCATCTGAAGTTCTTTAGATACTTAGTATTCAAATAGTTCTGTGGTCTCAACACCTCCCAAAGTGTCTAAACCTGTTACCCAAAAAGTTCATAAATAAAATATTGTAACTGGAAAAACACAGCTCCATTGTAATATAGTCCAGTGACTTTGGTACCTACGTTAAGAGGAGGAGAAATGATAATAGTTTCTCCTATTCACCTCAAAGGCAGCTTTGAAGCTAGATGAGAAAACAGACTTAAAAAGATTTGAATTTGTCAGGAAAAAGGCAAGATAGAAATATAAAGCATGATGAATTTACATTGGCCATTAAAATCTCTAATATAAAAAGTAATTTAAAGCCTCCCCAATAATAATCTATCTGTTAAATAGGGTATACTTTATGATAAAAAATTTAAATTTTATTTTCAAGAGGAATGATGCATAAAACAATTTTGTGAATGGGGTAAACCACTCTTGTCATAAAACAACTATAAAAGCTTGAAAAAAATATGTACACAATTTTGTTCTGATAGACCTATTTGTATTCAAATGTAAAATATCCAGTGATTCTATGAATAACACTTAAGACATTCCTGTTTTGTTGACTTGTGAACAAGACACCCCTTTAAAGGAATTGTAGGCTTTTAGTGAAAAACTGGCCATAATCATAATTTGACATCAACTAGGGTAAATGCAGGTTACATATAACACTGTCAATTGCTGATAGAATCAAACAACCATACAGAAACTTTATTTCATTTAGCTCTGTACAATAGAACACGCTCTCGTTTTATTATAGAACTACCAGTTATATTGCAGTAGAACCATTTAAAGTGGGAATTCCAATAACTGATTTTTTCAATAGCAGTGAAGCTTCTACATGTTATTTTGCTTTGTACAAATCAAAACTATCTCCAAACTTCTAAACTGTGTAACTTCTAATGATAATAATCTCTTAAATCTGATATGTAACATGCCCCTTTTATTTTAAATTCAAAGACCAGGCAACTTTGAAGTTACTTTTTTTTCCCTGAAAAGAAAGACTAAAATAAATGCTGAAAGAATAATGTTGCTAGATATTAGAAACAGATGTGCAGGTTGATTCAAGTTCAGTTCTGGCATACTGACTTTAGAATGCCAAATATCTTTCTCAGGAAATACAAATACTTGAGAATAATTTAGTCCTTCCGTACTCTTCTTTTGCGTACTGACTTTATTGGCCCATCTCCAGATCCTGTGCTCTCATCTGCTTCTTTCATCTAGAAAAAAGTATAAAAGTTTTATTCTAGTATAACATGTAACAAGTAGACAGTGGTAAATAATGGATTTCTTCTTTTACATACATGTTCTATCAATCAAATGTTATTATGAAGGTATGATAAGATATAAAATAAAGCCATTTCTTGAGGTTATAATATGTAAAAATTGACTTATTTTAGCTCACTGATAAATACACATAAGAAGTCTTAAAAAAATGGAAACGATGGAATTGGATATTTCTAAAGGTACACAAGGGCGGCGCCTGTGGCTCAAAGGAGTAGGGCACTGGCCCCATATGCCAGAGGTGGTGGATTCAAACCCAGCCCTGGCCAAAAACTGCAAAAAAAAAAAACACACACACACAAAATGTTTTTGTGAAGCAAAACTTAAACAGAATACATATCAAGTAAATGACTCCAAGTATTATTAAGTGACTGTTTAAAAGTCTTCTCTGTCAGAAATTTCCATCCCTCAGCTCTCCCTAAATATAGATATTCACACTAGATAATGATGCCCTGATCCCCCAAAGTCCTTTTAAAAATTCATAAAGGAGTTAAGACCAGTAACCAGACATGTGTACTTAATAAAATTTAGGAAACACTTAAATAACAATAATTTATTTATTTGGAAGATTTCCTCAAATAGATAAAATACAAAATTAATTTTATTACATGCAGAAAGCCAGGCGGATCTGTACTTTTACCCTACCTAATCAGTTAGAATGCAATGTGTTAGGATGGTGACGTTGTGGGGTGAGGTGATGAAGCTTGTAAAGGGCTAGAGAAGTAGAGAACAAGGTTTGGGTTTAAAAAAAAGGAAAAGGTTTTAAAAAAAAGGAAAGATCTGGATATAAATTATACTCTGCATTATTTATGATTCCATAATAACTGACTAAAAAAGGCTTTGTGCAAATTCTCTTTTGTATCAAGATTCAAAAATGGGTACACAGGAAGATACTAGGTGTGAGGCCGAGTAGCAGCTTCCTTGCAACTGGGCATGGTGAGACTGGGGAGAGAGGACTTCAGGCATCTCTGGCAGGTGGGATCTGCCCAGAAACTTCCCTCTGGGGACACAGGGCGATAGTGTGAGACTTCTGGACACCCTGAGGAAGACAAAAGCAGCAGAGATTGGGCAAGTGGTTGCATCTGTTCCTTCGGTCTAATCCTATCAGCAACTGTGGGTGGGGCAACAGTGGGACTGCAGGCTGGAAAGGCCTTGCCTGTGAGCTGTTTGAGTTTCTTTTGGACTTGGCACTCAGTTGAACTGCCTTGGGAGAACTTGGGCAAGAATTGAATGCAGTGGTCTTTGAGTGTTGTCTGGGGCCCCAGACTGGGCCACCGAGCCAGGCGGAGCTACCAGTGTTTGGTTGTGGGCTGTGTGGAGCCATTGTGGGAGAACTCCTCAGGGTCGCAGAACAAACATCCGGCAGGAGCCAGTAATCTAGTGACTGAGCAGCCTCAAGGCAGGGACTGAGACGCCTTGCAGCCTTAGCCCTCAGGGGCATAGGGTGAGACGGGTTTTAGCACACATCGACCCACGAATGGATTAATAAACTGTGGTACATGTACACCATGGAATATTATGCCTAAAGGGGAAGATAGGGAAAGACCGGGAGAGAAACGGAGAGAGCTTTTCTCTCCCTACTTGAGTTCTCTCTCTCTACCAGGAGCTTTACTGTTTTCTGTATTCTTTTCTGTAAACTAATTGTCTTACCACTGGAAAAAATAAATAAAAAAATAAAAATGGGTACACATATCCAGTTAATAGGGAAAAATAACCCTCTAGTCCAAAAGATTTGGAAAAAACATCAGATCAGGTTGATAGTACTCAACTACCCAATGAATCAATAATAATGACTATTACCTTTTAAATATTCAAATATGTTTATATTACCCTTCAATAGAATGATAAAATTATAATTTTTTACAGATGCTGTTACATCGTTATGTTTTGTAAATCACAGGTTTACTCTACACTGTTGTATTAGGAATCAGGACAAAATAAATTATAGTCTTTTCTTGCCTTCCTTATAGATACGTTTAAGAAACAATACAGAAGCTCTTACAAAAGCTGGGAGAAATGGCAAATATTCCTTTACACCAGATTGCTTTTATTGAAATGACTTTTTAATGGGCAACAACTATACATAGAAACCAGTTATTTTATGTTAAAATGTTGCTTACCTCATCCTCTGATCCAGACTTATTTGATTTGTTACCTTCTTCTTGAGCTTCTATGATTTCAACTTCTTCTTCACTCTTTTCCTCAGGTTCACCTTCCTCTTCTAAAATGGAGATTTTATTAAAGCCCAACTTTTATATAAGTGTAGGTATATATACTCTCAAAGCCCCCCAAAATTAAATTTTGCTAGTGAAAAGTATTAAATACAATAAAAGGGATTTATTTAAATTCCAATATGCAATTCCTTTTGTTCAAAATTAAAAAATATTAATCATAAAGACTAATTTTATCATATTCTATAAATAAATCATTTTTGAGTTAAGGGGAAGGTTTAAAGAATTTTTAAGTATTAAGTCTGTGGCTATATGAAAAAAAAAAACAAACCCAAACTGTCATCTTCTTTATGTTCATGTCTTGGGAATACTTCCCTTAATTTTTGGTGATCTTTTATTTTCAAAATGCTATTTATTTATGCTTTATTTATTTGGCCTTTGTCAGGCAACTTTTTAGTCACTGACCCTCCTTTGTATTCCACTTAGCCCAATCTCCAACTTCGTCACTATCTTTACCAAAAGCAAAACAGGTCCTGGAGTTATATAAAGTAAATGCTCCTACTCCACCCAGAATGGGGCTTGGAGAAAGAAATGTTGAAAATTCATCATCTTTACCTCTCTTTCTACCTCTCTCATGTATTTCCACATTCATAATTTGAGACTACATGAATATATGAAAGTACTTACTATAAGACGACCCTTCTGATACTTAAATATTCCAATTATAAGCTATCTATAAATGCCCTCTAAATAAGGCTGAACAAGACATCAATATACTAAGCACTATGAAGTTACAAGAATAGGGCTATGAGAATTTCCAAACTAAATAATTTGTTTGTTCAGATACCTGATAAACGCATACAAATGTGTGTAGTACACACAGACATATTTTACATATGCATGTGAATATATAAGGTTGCATAATTAAGTTTGTAAAATCATCTTAGAAAAAGTGCTTTAAAGGGTGGTCTAGGAACTGGCACTGGTGCACAGCTTCTCGGGGGAGTACTTTGAGGTGACCGCAGTGATATTCAGCAATGAAGTATGTAGCACTTTTTCTAGGATGAGTTCTCAAACTTAATTGTACAACCTTATATGTAAGTGTAGGTATATATACTCTCAAAAATATAGATATGTACATACACATGTGTTAAGTCAACTGTTTCATCAACTAAGTTCAAAATAGTTCTTCAATTTTACATGAGGGCTATAACCCAATTATAGCACAAGAATATGGGGAAAGGAGCAAGGAAGGGGTGGGAGAGGGGAGGATGGGTGGAGGGAGGGTAATTGGTGGGACCACACCTACGGTGCATCTTAGAAGGGTACAGGTGAAACTTACTAAATGCGGAATACAAATGTTTTCATACAATAACCAAGAAAATTCCATGAAGGTTATGTCAAATAGTTGGATGAAAATAGAAAATATTTCAGATTGTATGTGAAGCCAGCACATTGTACCCCATGATTGCACTAATGTACATAGCTATGATTTAATAAAAAAAAAAAAATAGTGCTTCAAGACATAATGTAAGTTGTAAAAAGCTCAATCTGGAATTTGGCTTGGGATACTGGGCAAATCACTAGTTTTATTTCTACCTCAGTATTCATGAGGAGGTCTCAGTAGAGAGCCACCAAAAAGTGGCTTTAGTTCTAACATCGTCAAGGGTTTAACATAGGTGGGGAGGCATACAGGTTCAGCAATATTTTCAGGAAATTAATCAAATATTATTCTATATGGTAACTATCTGATAAACTACAGCCACTGGAAGACTTGGTGTTGAGTTTGTTGCTGCTATCACCTGCCTTAGATCTATTCCCCGTCTACAGAGGCCATGACATGGACCTTCCATCTCATCTTCTACATTCTTAGAGGCAAGAAAAGTCTTTGCAAAAGACTATAGCAAATGGAGTTCATAACTGTGAGGCCCTAAAGCAACAGAACACTATTTAAATCTTGTTTCCTAGAAGAAAAAACTATAAACAAGTTGGCTGCTCAGAGGACTTTTACTCCGCTTGGCCATCATTATGTATTCTTGGAGATGCAGATGTATAAATTTGATAATAAGCAAGTACAACAGTTAGTGATTTTGAGATAATATACTGTGTTTATGAACTTTACCCCAGGTCCCCACCAAAATTACTATTATCATTTTACCTTTTTCAAGAATTTCGCCATCACTTTGCTTTTTTTCCTCTTCTAAGTCTATGGGCTTCTCTGGGGCTGCTTTCTCCTCCTTCACTTCTTGTTCTAGGGCTCCCTTTGTTTGTGGTTTACATATGTCAGTTTTTTTATACTCTGCATCTTCATATTTTTTCTGTGGTAGTTTAACAAAGTATTTTTTATTAAAAGGCATTATTTTTAAAAAATATTTTGTAATAATTAATAACACACAGTGAATTATCAGCGAAAAACTATAGCAAATTTAGATTACTGTATTTTTCTTTCTCTTTTACTTTTTTGAGACAGAGTCTCACTTTGTCACCCTTGGTAGAGTGCCATGGTGTCACAGTTCACAGCAACCTCAAATTCTTGGGCTCAAGAGATCCTCCTGCCTCAGCCTCCTGCCTCAGCTGGGACTACAGGTGCCTACCACAATTCCCTGCTTTTTTTAGAGGTAGAGTCTCGCTCTTGCTCAGGCTGGTTTCTAATTCTGAGCTCAAGCAATCCAACCGCCTTGGCCTCCCAGAGTGCTAGGATTACAAGCATGAACCATGGTACCTGGCCTTACTCTATTTTTCCATGTGTAATACACTTTTGTGTACAAGGTGCCCCAACTTTCATGAAAAAAAATCTTTCATTTAAATTTTATAATCCAAATTTTATTTGTTTATCTTTAGTAACTTGTTTTATAAAAGAATTTTAGCATTAAAAAAATATATTTTGGTATAAGAAATTTTATGTAACAAAAAGTATCAGCTGGATTTCTAGCTCCTGCCTAAACTGTATGTAGAGAAATACATTGCTTTTCATTGATTGAAATGCTTTCATTCCAATTTTGTCTAAACTCAAGAAAACTGATTACCATATTCCAGGGTATTATTTTGCATACGGATATCATTATTGCATTCTAGAGTTACACTTTTAATACATAAGTATAAATAAAAGAATTCAAAGCATTTACATAGATAAGGAATTAGTACTACCCATGAATCACGTGCATCCTTATTTTTCTCTATTATACATGGAAAAGTACAGTATTACTTTTAAGAATGGTCTGCTTAATTTATAGAAAAAAAAGTTGAAGGAAATTGATTTTCTTTACCTTTGCTTTCCTTGGCCAACAGAATGAAGTAATTAGTGCTATTGGCAGCCCTGCTGTCACAAGATAAATCAACCAAAGCCATGGGCGTTCTTGAGCAGCAGCCATTAACCGTTTAAATATGCCAGGCTATAAAAGACATATGCAGAAAAATCAATTCAAATTTTACAATCTTTTATTGGAAATTACTGCCTATGAAAACCATATTTTACCCAGGCATTTTGTATTAAGGTGTGATGAATGTATAAACAAAAACCCCAAATGTTTCATTTTCCCACCTTACTCTCTGTAAAGTCTAATTTAGTTATTAGCATGTGTTGCTGTATGAGACTTCATAGTAGAAGGTACATTGCTACAAAAGTGGAAACTTCTAATCTTCCAGCAAGAATAATGACAACTTTATTTTTTGTTAAATGTCAGGAATAGAACTACTTTTTAAAAAATTTCAGATTAATATGAGAGTATACATGATTAGGTTACATTGTTTGCATTTGTTATGTAAAGTCCAAGTTGTAGTTGAGCCCTTCACCCAGGAGGCATGCCATGGACCCTAACATTGTGCTTGTTAGGTAACAGCACACTACTCCCCCTCCCTTCTCCCCTCTCTCTTCACTGCTTTCCTCTCCCCTACTTTAATTGATTTTTTCTCTTGTATGGACCTGTAGTTGTTGATCTGCTGCTGGTTTCATATTAGTATTGAGTACACTGGATATTTGCTTTTATTTTCTTGTGATACTTTACTAAATGTTCTCCAACTCCATCCAGGCTAATACAAAACATGTAAAGTCGCCATAATTTTTATGTCTGAGTAGTATTCCATGATATACATATACCACAGTGAATTAATCCATTCATGGGTTGATGGACATTTGGGCTGATTCCACATCTTGGCAATTGTGAATTCAGCTGTGATAAATATTCTAGTACAAATGTCCTTATACAAATGGTATAAAATGATTTTTTCCCCCTGGGTAGATACCTAATAACGGGATTACGAGATCGAAAGGAAGGCCTACTTTTAGCTCTTTGAGGATTCTCCATACTTTCTGTATTAATTTGCAATTCCACCAGCAGTATAAAAGTGTTCCCTTCTCTCCACAATCATGCCAGCATCTGTAACTTTGGCACTTTGTGATGTGGGCTAATCTTACAGGGGTTAGGTGGTATCTCAAGGTGGTTCTAATTTGCATTTCTTTGATGATCATGGATGATGAGCATTTTTTCCTATGTTTGTTGGCCACTGGACTGTTTTCTTTGGAGAAGGTTCTCTTCACATCTCTTCCCCAATGATAAATGGGATATTTCATGTTACGAATCTGACAAAGGACTGATAACCAGAATCTACAGAGAACTCAAATTAATCAACGAAAGAAAAGTAAACCATTCCATTTATCATTGGTCAAGGAGAGGACTCCTTTTTGTGGATGTATTATTTGGTTCACGTAGGAGATACAACTCTCTCATTATTAATGCTGTACCTTTAAAGAACTTCTTAAAATCATACTTCAGAATTTTCTTTTTTATATAAACACATTTTACACACAACCCTCAGTGACAAAGTTGTTTCTTTATTAAGATAAAATTGTAAACCATTGAATGCTTTAGTTAAAAGAGATTCATAATGAGAATCCCTCTTTACCTACTCTTTTGATGATTTTTGCTAGTGTCCAAAGAAATCAAATGTAAGGTATGAATTTTTCTTTATAACAAATGATTTTAAAGATATATTATCTAAGGTATGCTGTATTGAAATATTTAGCTTATCTTTTTGTAAACAATATTGAGATTTTTCTGGAAACACTGGAACACAATAGTGTTAAATTTAAAAATTCTTTTTACTACTCTATGTGAAAAGTAGTCAAAATAAATAAAGAATAATATTTAATGTTACCACTTACTCCTTGAATTGGCCATGTGCAAATTCTATAAACAGCATTATATCCCATTAAAGCTGTTATAATTTAATGAAGAATGAGAGTCACAAACTCACACAGACATATAGTTTCCTAAATGTGGTATAATGAAGTTGTATCATAATATAGTAAAGCTAAATATTCTGTCTATGAGTACACTTCCTTGAGATTCAGTAATTATTACACACTTATTTACCTTTAACGGGGCCATATGTATAACCTATAACCAGGGTTGAGTCTTACTACTGCTATACATAGTTACATCACAACCACTATTGGTCAATACCATACCTCATTAGCACTTGCTATCATTATTTTCCATCCCCAACCATCTGTAGCCCAGTGATCTGCTACTTCTTTTTCTGAGCAGATAATAAAATTATCAAAGTAGATATTCGACGTCATAGACCAAAGCTCTAAACCAAGAGCACGGAAAGAAGTCAGAAGAAATGGATTATCATCTTCAAAGTAATCTGGATTAGGAATTTTTCGAGGACTCCAGATTCCCTGGAAGGAAAAAATAATTGAAGACATTTTCATTATAAAGGCTTCTAAAGAAGTAGTTGCTGTTAAAATACTAAGTGGAGAAAATGAAAACTTTAACTGATATTAATTCATTAGTGATGCACTGGAAATAAAACCTTATTTCTTCTTATTCCACAATGTTCTCCATGATTTTTGTTTATTTATTTTGAGACAGTGCCTCACTGAATGACTTGGGTAGAGTGCCATGGCATCCTAGCTCACAGCAACCTCAAACTCTTGGGCTGAACTAACTTCCTTGCCTCAGCCTCCTGAGTAGCTGGGAGTAGAGGTGCCCACCACAATGCCTGGCTAGTTTTTCTATTTTTAACAGAAACGAGGTCTCATTTTTGCTCAAGTTGATCTTAAACTCCTGAGCTCAGTTGATACACCTTGGTTTCCTAGAGTTCTAGAATTATAGGCATGAGACTGACTTTATATTTTGCAAAAAAGTCGAAGTGAAAATTCAACACACACAGAAACCTGAGTAATTAAATTTCACAAGGGATATTATTTTAGACAAGTGTTTTGGATTTAGTAAAAGGTTATTCAGGGCAAGATATCAAAGTTGCTGAAATTGGAAAGATCATATATAATAAAAATAGGTCACTCCGCTTAATATATACACATGATAGGCAGTATTAATTAATTACAGTTAAATCTCAGAACCACCACTCGATTTAAAAATTCAAGTAGATCTTAAAAGATTAAACTGTTAATCAAATCAATTTGACAATGTGGTTACTCACTGAGTCACTACACCATCATAGGAACCTACTTCTGTACCAAGCACTAGGCCAGATGGTTCCTGTATTATGAAGTTTGAAGTTTAATGATGGAGACAGACATTAAATAAAAAAAAATTACCGAAATAATCATTTTGTGTTAAGTACTACAAAGGAAAACCACAGTGATTAGAATATGTAACTGCAGATATATGATCTTAGAACACGTCAATGAATAATTACAAAGATAAAACTAGAGAGTTAAATAGATAACATAGGGACTTTTAATATAAAAACTTAGGTACACTTAAAACATGTCTGATTCATATTAGAATAAATTCTGTATTTTTTTTTTGAGACAAGAGTCTCACTATGTTGCCCTTGGTAGAGTACAGCTCACAGCAACCTCAAACTCTTGGGCTTAAGCGATTCTCTTGCCTCGGCCTCCCAAGTACCTAGGACTATAGGTGCTGGCCACAACATCTGGCTTTTTTTTTTTTTTTTATTGCAGTTGCCATTGTTTTTTAGCTGGCCCACGCTGGGTTTGAACTTGCCAGACTCGGTGTATGTGGCTGGCACTGTAACCACAGTGCTACGGGAACTGAGCCAAATTCGGTATTTTAATACTACTAAAAAAATCAGCATATTAATTGAGCTCAGGCATCAATTATTAAAATGTATGAGTCTACTTAATCAGAATTCATTTCTTATATTTAGTTCTAAAATAGGACTTTGTTCCAAAGTGAGTATCAATTTATTATTAGGGAAGAATACAGTATGAAGTGATTTATCTTCAGTTTTTAATTTTATTCTCCTGGAAAATTAAAGAATGCTTTACTTTTTAAATACAAATCATTTTCTATGATATGCATGGAAGTGATAAACTGGTAGTGACTTTCTATTTATTTTTTTAAAACACAGCCTGCTCTTCCTACCTTGTACAAGTTACTTCCCTATTATACTATTTTCCTGAAGGCAAAGACATTTTCACTATTAATCAGGAATCTATTTGACTTCTTAAGATTATAAATCAAACTTCTAAAAGTTAGTATAATTTTATCAATAATTATATATGTGAAAGATGGTATCACATTTTTAACTTTACTAAGGAATTGAAACAAGTGAATATTACCTGGTAGTTAGGATTATCAATCATCGGAGGTTTCCATACTCCTTTGTATTTTGGGTTGTCTATCATGGGAGGTTTCCATTCTCCACACCCAACTCGACATGCTGGATTAGGAATACGAGGTGCCTCCCATTCTCCATCCATGTCCTCATTCCTTAAGATATTAGAACAAAACAAATAGAGTCTCAGGTCAGTCATATAAGCTACTAACAAAAACACAAGTAAGAAATATTTAAAATTGACATTTGAAGACAGATTGTTTACCAGTCATCAGGTTTTTCAGCATTAGGATCTGGGATGAATTTTGGCTCATCATCAAGCCAGCCATCAGGCTTAGTAACACTTAAATCTTCTATTTCAGCAGGTTCACTTTCATCCCTGCAAATATAGCATTTTATGTTAATCACTAATTACTACTTCACAAAGCTTAAAAATGCATGTTACAAAATTTAGAAGATAGCATAAAATTATTTCCTACCTTTCTGTTTTTGTGCCTATTTCTAAATCTTTTGCCAACTTGCCCCTTTTTACAACAGATTCCCTGTCGTGCTCTGTGCGTACATGCATATATTTATATTCTTTTTTTAACACAAATGACAGTATTCTATGTATGTATGTTAGACCTTGCGTTTGCCACTTAAAAACTCAGTCAACTCATCAACAAATACATAGTGGATACCTACTATGTGTCAAGTCTGTTCTAAGAGCTCCACACACACACATACACACAGACGTATGTATTTGCTTCATTCTTAACAGCTGCATAGTTTTCTACTAAAATTTTACTATTTCAAGGCTGGGCATGGTGGCTCACGCCTGTACTTCTAGCACTCTGGGAGCCAAAGGTATGTGGATTGCTTGAGCTCAGGAGTTAGAGACCAACCTGAGCAAGAGTGATACCTGTCTCCACTAAAAATATAAAAATTAGCCGGGCATCGTGGCCAGCACCTGTAGTCCCAGCTACTCTGCATGCTAAGGTAGGAGGATCACTTAAGCTCAAGAATTTGAGGTTACTGTGAGCTATGATACCACAGTACTCTTACCAAGGGCAACAGAGCAAAAACCAAAATAAACAAATAAATAAATAAACTAAATAAAAGCATAGAGTTGCTTTACAAATCAATCAATCGATCAATCAATAAAATTTTACTATTATAAATAATGCTGTAAGAAATATTCCGAAATATATGCCTTTTCCCACTGGTGAGGATCTATTTATAAGAGTATGTACATTTAAAATTTTTATCATTATCTTTCAAATTATCCTATGTAAAGAGTATACTCCACTTCCAGTTCTATAAGCATCATATAAAAATACCTATTTTCCACTATCTTTGCCAAAAGTGTTACCAAACTTTTATAATTTTGCCCATCTGATAGATGAAAAATAGTATTTCACTATACTTTTGTGTATGTTTAATAACATAAAAGATATATAAAAATTTATTTATTTTTGAGATAGAGCCTAAAGCTGTCACCCTGCAGAGAGTGCTGTAGCATCACAGCTCACAACGACCTCAAACTCTTGGGCTCAAGCAATTCTCTTGCCTCAGCCTCCTAAGTAGCTGGGACTACAGATGCCTGCCACAACGCCCAGCTATTTTTTGGTTGTAGTTGTTGTTGTTTGGCAGGCCTGGGCTGGATTTGAACCCGTCAGCTCTGGGGTGTATGTGGCTGGCACCTTAGCTGCCGTAGGCGCCGAGCCGATATATAAAAATTTGTTTTAGTTCATTACCTTTATATTAAATTAGCTCTCTATCACAAATTGAAAATAATTTTTCCAGTTTATCATGTCTTTTTTTGCCATATATAAATCATTTATTTTTATGTAGCTGAACTTACTGTTCTCAATGAATTTTGGATTTTACATCATGTTTGGAAAGTTATTCCTAATTTCAATATAATTAAAAAAAAACTTTCCTTTTTATTTTAAAAAATAACACTTAGAAAAGAAATTCTAAAATATAAACATAAACCTAAACATACAGTATAAACAGAATGACTAATATAATTTTCATCTTTATGAAAAAGTAGAAGTTTAGAACAAACTTCATGATCTTCCAAACAAAACTTGAGTTTTAAAACAAAGTGAAATAATCAACTCTATAAACTTGTACATGTATTTGGCTGAGGTAATCTTGAGACTCTACCTGCTCAGAGTAACCAGAGGGTAAAAGTTAATGGAGCATTTCTTTTAGCACTTTGTAAAACAAATTCTGATACATTTCACCAATCTGCATGAGGCTATTAGGTACAGTTTCTCTCACTTAAAGGCAAACTTATTCTTTATGGGCATAAAAAATATGAAGCAATATTAGAAAGCCTTCATGGAAGTTATGTAGTCCTACCATTTCTGAGAGCCAGAAGGTATACATGAAAGTGATTCACTGATAGTGACTTTTTATTTATTTTTTTAAAACCCAGACTGCTCTTCCTACCTTGTACAAGTTACTTCCGTATTATACTATTTTCCCGAAGGCAAAGATATTTTCACTACTAATCAGTATCTTTCTTGACTTAAAGAAAGTTAACAGGTCTACACTTTTGGTTTTCCAGGAACAACAGACTGTGTTCTCAATAGGCAGTAACCCCAATGTTTATGAACAAACAGAACTTAAAGAACTAGGCAAAGACAATTTTTAAAATAAAGCATGGAGAAAGAAAATAGTTTAAAATTAACAAACATATTTTCAATGATTTATGACACAATTGAAAGCAGTCCAATACACAATTAACTGGAGTTCCCCAAAAGAAATATTTGAAGAAAAATGGCCAAATATTATTCAAATTTGATACAAACTAAAAACTCACATTTTAAGAATCTCAAAGAACCAAAATCAGATAAGCATAAGAAAATTACATTAAGGTACAGCAAAATCAAATTGCTGAAAACTGATAATGATGTCTTCAAACCAAACTAAGAACAAATTACACATTGGGTAGAAGAGAGCAAAGATAACTGAGTTCTCATTAGAAGCAATGCAAGCTCTATGACTTGCACTGTTGTTCATCTATTACTGTGCTTAATTCACAAATTAAACTGTACCATAGGTTTGTGTGTATAGGAAAAAAACATAATATGTATTTGGTTTGGTGCTATCCTCAGTTTCAGGCACCCATTAGGAGTCTTGTAACATATCCCCCTGCAGATAAGGGAGGCCTACTCTATCTTGATTTATAACTCGCCCTATATAGAACAATTAGAACAGAGTTTTAGTGAAAATTATTTCTCTAGAAGAAAAAAAAAGTGAACTTCATTCAGGCAAAGATTTCTTAGGTCAGACTAAAAGCATGAATTATCAAAGGCAACTATCAACCTATTGGACATCATGAATAATTTAAACTTATCTCTATTAAGAAAATTAAGACAAGCCCTTGACTGAGGAAATATCTGCATCCTACTTATCTGTATCAATTGTCTATTGCTGTATAACAAATTACCCTAAAATTTTGGGAGCTTAAAGTAAGCACCTCTATTATTGCATAGTTTCTGTAGGTCGAGGACCTGAGGACAACTGACTTAGATCCTCTGCTTCAGGGTGTGTGACAGGTTGCAAACCAGATGTTGGTCAGGACTGCCGTCCAGTGTGAGGTAGACTACCTCTGAAATGGTTTTCCAGTGATTCTTATCTCCTGGTAATGTATACCCACGTGTGGGCTGAGCCTAATAACTTGCTATTAATGAACAAAAATTAGTGATGGGATGTTTCTTCTGAGATTAAATTATAAAGACATAAATTAGCTTTCAGGGCCTGTTGGATTAACTTACCAAGAACTGAGTAGTTTCCAATGACAGAAGGTTATTCTCTCAGAGTTGTGGAGGACAGAAGTCCAAAATCACAGTTGTTGGCAGGGCCAAGCTCTGACAGCTCAGGGAAGGGTCCTTCCTTGCTTCTTCCTACCCTCTGGTGATTGTTGGCAATCCCTGGCATCCTTGGCTTGTGTGTGAATCACTTCATCTCTGCCTCCTTTGTCACATGTAATTCTATGTACAAATTTTCCTCTTAGAACACCAATTAAATCAAACTCTAGTCTAGTATGACCTCCTCTTAATTTGATTAGACTTAGAAAGACTATTTCCAAATAAGACCACAATCACAGATTCTGGGTAGGCATGGATTTTTGGAGGAACCTGTTAACCATCTTCTTCACACTCCTTCTCTTCCCCTACACCTTGATTAATTTGCTAAAAAGAGCTGGCAAGTTGTAAGCTACTCTATGGAAAGGCGAGGAACTCTGCCACGTGTGAAGACTCTGTCCAATACCTAGTAAGGAAATGAGGCCCACAGTTCAACAACAATAATTCAGTCCCTTCAGGATTTACATCCTCTCAAAAACTACCTGATACTGAAAATGTGTCTGTCCCCAGTGGAGCCTTAACACAACTACAGTCCCAGCTGACACCTTAATTGCAACCTTGTGAGAGACTGAGAGCCAGAGGACCCAGATAAGCTGACTCAGAAACTGGGAGATAATAAATGTTGTTTTAAGCCATTAGTTCTGAAGCGATTTGTTACAGAGCAATAGATAACTAATAGATCCAGAATACACATATTTTCAAAACATAAAAACTCAATGACAAATGGACAAAATTGAAAAGGAATTTCATCAAAAAAATGATATGGTCAACTTCAGAAGCTGGTCAATATAGGGAGGTGGTCCACTGTGGATGTCCTACTATAAAGTGCTCACTGTCATTAGTCATTAGGGAAATGCAAACTGAAACTACAAGAAGATATATCCAAAGGAAAACAAACATACATAAAAACAAGAACAAAACCAGATGTGTGGTCAGTGCAGAACAACTGAAACTCTTATGCAATACAGATGAGAATGCAAACGGTACAGCTCTTTGGAAAAGTTTGGCAGTTTCTCATGAATTTAAACATGTATTTACTGTACAGTTCAGCAGTCTCACTCCTAGGTAACTGCTCCCTAAGAGAAAACAGTTATTTCCACACAAAGCCATGTCCACAAATACTTATCACAGTTTTATCCATAATTCCCCAAACTGGGAACCACGAAAATTTCCATCAATATGAGAGTAGTTAAACACATTAAGAAATATCCCTGTAAACTACTGATACAGGCAACAACACAGATCAATCTCAAAAGCATAATAATGAAAGAATCCAGGTACAAAAGCTATGTAAATTATATAATTCCATTTTATATGGGAAAAAGAAAAACTATAAGGACAGATATCAGATCAGTGGTTGCCAGGGGTTAAAGATAAGGAGGTAACTGATTATAAAAGGACATGAGAGACATTTGTGGGATAATGGAAATATTCTATATTAGTGATTTTCAATTGGTGTGCTGTGAGAGGATCTTAGTTTTGTCATGCCACATTTAGAGATTAAATTATTTTCAAAAAAAGTTCAAAGCACAGTAAGCATATTCTTTTTTTTACTTTTTTCTTTGACCAATATAATGTAAGTATGTTGTGGAAGTTTAACTATATGTTCAAGCATGCTGTAAGAGAAAGGTTGAAAAACACTGTACTGTTTCATGATTGTGATGATGGCTGCATCATTCATTATGTTTATCAAAACACAGAACTGTATCTCTAAAATGAATGTAACTGTATGGAAATGATACTTCAAGAAATCTGAGAGGAAAAAAGTGCAATTAGAATCCAGTAAATCTTAAAAGGTTAATATTTGTTAACCAAGGATATTGCAAGGTCAGTCTAACACTAGAAAAATCATCCAATGTAATTCACCATTTTAAGAAAATAAAGGAAAAAAATCATAGGGTCATCTCAATAGATGCAAAAGAAGTATTTTACAAAATTCAATACCCAATCAGAAAAAAACTTTCTCAGTAAACTAAGAGCAGAACTTTTAAATTATTTAGTTACTGATATTCAAACACTTGTTTAGTTTCCTCCCAATTGTACCAGAGTTAAGCTATGTAACAAGTAGAATATGGTTCAAATAATGGCATGTTACTTCTGAGATGAGGTTATGAAAGATACTGCAATTTCTGTGATGGTTCTCTCTCTCCTCCTCTTGGGAGAAGCCATTTGCTGTGTCATAAGCATAGGATCTAAACAAAGGCCCAGAGGGAAAGAACTGAAACTTCTTGTCAAGAGTCACTTGAGGGCGGCTCCCATGGCTCAGTGAGTAGGGTGCCGGCCCCATATACCAAGGGTAGCGGGTTCAAACCTGGCCCCTGCCAAACAGCAGCAACAACAACAACAACAAAAAGTCACTTGAGCAGGTTTGGAAGTGGATCCTCCAGCCCCTGTCAGATCTTCAGGTGACTATGGCCCTGGCCAGTGGTAGCTTCAATGCAACCTCGTGAGGGCCTGAGCTGTAACCCTTCAGCTAAGCTACTCCCAGATTCCTAACTCTCAGAAACCAGGTGAGATAAGTGTTTGTTGTTTTGCTTAAGTTGTTGGGTAATTTGTGACATAGCAACAGATAATATGGTGGGTTCAATACAAAAAGATGGACGATCTGTTTAGCAAAACCATAATTAAGGGTTACCTAATTATCAGCTGGAAAATAATAAAGGAAACAAGATCTTCATAGAGAACTTAGAAAATATATTAGAAGAACAAAGAATATCTCAGAAAATGGAGAGAGATACAGATATCTCTCATTAGCTGAACTTAAGCTATGGAAACTCAGGAACCAAAAATATTTCTTTTAAGGAAAATATTCACAATCCTATAGAGTGCAGACAATACAAAAACTAAGCTAGTGGAAAATTTGTGGTTAAGCACACTGATTGGTATGAGTGAACCTATATAGTTCTATAAGATGTCGAGGATATGGCTATTTTAAGATCAAGTTATCATTAACTGAAAAAGACTAACTATATAAAATATTCATACACATACTATAAAGATCACACTAGGAATTAAAGTGTTGGTGCTTTAGATTTGTGAAATTTTTCCTCACAGCACTGAAGGCATAAAACAGTAGACATATATTGGAAACACTCCAAAATTTAAAAAATGAAAAAGAAAGAAATTTAAAAAGCAGGGAAGTGAAAAATTCATTTTAGAAAATATTTCACCTCAAATACTCAAAATAAGTAGCTCTGATATTTAGAAGACTGAGCTTCATTGGTTGTAAACTTCACATATTTTATGTCTCATTACTTAAATATGTCAAATAATGCTTTGCTACTGAATTATTTGCTTACCAATCCTCTGGTTTGACGGCAGAAGAATCAGGGATTTTTGCTCTTTCATCCCACTCATCAGGTTTTTTATCACTGGGATCATCAATTTCTTTGGGAGGATTGATGGGAGGAACTACATCCTCTAGCAGACTTCCTTTGTTTACAACTATTTGATCAATTAATACCTCGAATGTATTATCTGGATTCATCACTAAAAACCAATTTAAATATTGATATTATGGTTATCATTTTAATAGACATTTTAAAGATAATGTTCTAAATAATGAAACCACCCTAAACTTCATGGGTAACAATTTCCCATTCTCCTAACCAGAAACAAAGGAATACCCAATGTATTAAATCAAAACACACTGAAATCACTAGATATATGAAATATATTTACATATATATTTTTCAAAAATGAAGATAAAAATTTTGTTTTAAACTGAATTTTTAGTAATGAAAATGCTCCATTATGTCTCGAATAAAATATGCCCAAAGCTACCTCTGCTTGGGACTCACGACCAGTCAGCTTCATTCATTTACAATTACAGAACACAGCCCAATTTTCTTCAGCACTTTTATATTTTTGAAACAATCTCAAACTTAAAGAGTTACAAGTACACTTATAAAAACCTTACAATTTTTTCCTGAGCCAATTAAGAGTAAGTTACTAGCCTCATAAATATCACCCCTGAATAGTTCAATGTCTATTTCCTAAAAACAAGGACATTCTTCTATATAGCCGCAGTCCAGCCACCAAAATCAGAAAATTAACAATGATACGTTATCATTTAGCAGAAATTTTTGAAGGTTCATTGGCATTGGCATTTCAAATTCAGTGACTCATATACTTCACTGTTAAATATTTTAATGGTGATTTAAAATATGTAAGTTTATACTTACCTGCATATTTGTTTCAAGGTAAACTCTAGCCCTCTAGAAGGTCCCAAGTCAAAAATATTATAAAGGGAGTCCTTTTACCCTTTGTAATGACAAAAAGACCTCTCTTCCTTCTCTAACCATCAGGTCACTGGATAAAATTTGAATCTTTGAGAAGAATGATAGATGAAAATACCTGCCTGACATTGCTTTCAGTAAGCGAAAGAAGTTAGGAGCTGTCAGGATCATCCTGACTTAGTTAAGTGGGCTACTACTTTCTGAAGAGATAACAAAGTCCAGAAGTTTCAGTCACAAAAATGCCAGTATCAAAATCAAATAATGTAATTTATATACAAACTCAAATAAAGTAAAGCCACACTCAATATTTTCTCCCTTTTTTCTTCCGTTTCCTCTTATTTTATAGATGAGATTATAAAAAGTACATTAGTAAAATGAAAGGAAAAAAATCAAGATTAAAAGTAAAGCTAAGGGTAACATCTCAAAATACAAAAAAGACTAAATCCTTCCTTATCCAAAAAAGGAAAAAAAATCTTATAAAGTTTTCTGAATAAGCTGTGCAAATGAAATCAACTTTTAAAAACTATTAAAATGAAAATGCATGTGTCAAAGGACGCATGTGTGGAAAAAAATCTCTCCTTAAAATCTTTGGCCAAAATATTTTTTCAATTAGAAAACTTTATTAACTATTTTAAATGAATCTATGATAAAGACATTGGATTATGTAAGATCATATAAAGTTTGTAAAGGTACTATATATACCTACAGGATAATATAAAAATATAATAGTATTGCAGAAAGATATTTTTAAAAGAAAAAACATAAGTAATCCCAACACAAGGATCGACCTTTTTGTGTAGAGTAGTAAGAAAAGTATTTCAAAGTCAGACTTGAATTCAAATTCCAGCCCTACCAGTTACTTGTTCCCAAGGACAGGTTATTTAACTAAACTAAGGCAAAATAGCACACCAGTGTGCACATCCCAGCATGGTTCCAAACAAGGTGCCAACCATAAAGTATGGAAGATGTCAAGTGATTAATGAAAATTAATCCTTTTTTCCTAGCCTTTCCCTATCTGCATGCACAATTTGCCTAGAGGCCATTATGAATTGTGCCTATAATTTGAATCTTGCTTTCTTTCTTTCCTCGTTTTGATATTATGTGCCATTTCTCCCTGTTGCTATACATTTTCATTGTTACCATCTTAGTAATATACAGAAACCTCTCCTAACTAACATTTAGGTTGCTTCAAATTTTCAGTATAGTTTCACTCCTAAATTACTTTCTTTCTATTATTTCTTTTGGATAAATTTCTGTAACTGGAATTGTTTCTGAAGACACAGGAAATCTGACAAGTAAGCCTGTGAACTTGCCACTGTGTTTGTGTTGGCAGAACCCATACACACAACCTGGTAAGGTTTCATAATCTTAGTTTAGGGTCTGACATCTGTGTTCATGTCAACACGTGGCAGTGTCTTGCTGAGTGGTGTTGGTTATTGTGTGTTTTTGTGTACCTCTCTAAGAATGCCAGAGTTTAAATTAGAGCCACTAACATTAAATTTCTTGTTAAAGTTGACAAGTGTGGAAATGAAATCAGGGACATCTTAGTCCAAGTTTATGGGGATAATGCCATGAAGAAAACGGCAGCGTACAAATGAATTTAATGTTTTTCTGAGGAGAAAGAGTCACTGAGGAAGAGCGGTAAGGGCGGGTATAATGAGCAGAACTGATTAAAACATTGTAAAAATTCGTCATATTATGCATCAAAATCATTGACTGACTATGAGAAGCATAGCAGACCAAATAAACATCAATAAAGAAATAGGCAGGAAAATCATAACTGAAAATCTTGGCTCGAGAAAGGTGTGGTCCTTGCACCAGCTCACAGGGCACTGTCTGAGGGAGTTTCTAACCAGTAAATTAATGACTGTATAGGAACACCCTCCCTACTCACCTCCGTGGCCCCCAGTGACTTTTTTCTTTACTCAAGATAAGTGAAATATTGAAAGGAAGACATTTTGATGGATGACATTCAGAACATCAAGGTTAAATATGATGATGTCTCTGATGGTCATTCCAGAAAAAGAGTTCCAAAATTGCTTTGAAGAGTGGACTAGCCAGGGGCATCGGTCCACAGTTTCCTGAGGGAAGGAGAGTACTTCAAAGGTGACTGCGGTGATATTCACCAATGAGGTACACAGTAGTTTTTCTAGGATGAGTTCACGAACTTAATTGTCAGACTTCATAGACCTCTTATGGCCTTTGATTTATATTACCAAATTCCTTTTGACCAGGTTTGTACAAAGTCAAATGAAGTTAATTTGTTTTGTTTTCATTTTACCTTCTCATTATTTCTAATTTACTTGGCTTTCTCTGAAATGTTCACTACTATGTTCCAGAAAAAGTTTTATGATAGTATATCTGATATTAAAGATAAAAAGGGTATTGCCTTCGCAGATAAAATGAATGTTTCTGCAGCTGCAGCTTTTGGAAAGAAAATCAAAATACCTTACTCTTGAATGGAATTGAGACTTAAGGAAGGAAGCTGATAGAGCCATTTCAAAATGTCCTACTAGGACACACTGGACTTTAAGTAATGATGAGCCGACCAAAGCTTTATTTTTCAGGAATGACAGAACCCTTTAAAATGTACCTCTACCCCATATCTATTCAACTTCTTATTTACTTAAGTATATTAATATATAGTTGCTCCATGCTTTTCCTTTCAAACTTAAGTATGTGCCATAAGCCATCAGAAAAATCACAATGACATGGAGAGTGAAGTCTAAACTTTTCAGCCTGGCATTAAAGAAGCTTTCCTCTTCATTTTTTAGTTTTCTAGGTTCTTCATTTTTATAGGTTGACTGTCACAGTACCTAACATGTCCTCTTCTCCACTGTCCTCCGCATTCAATCTACAAGTCAAGTTCAAATACAATCTTCACTAGATTTGCTCTGAGCCTCCAAGCTGGAAGTATTAGATAATATTGTTTTTTGAACTCTTAACTGTACCAACTCTCCATCTCTCACATTATTTTCTACCTGTGCTGTCATTATGCACATCCTATTTTCTAAAAGTCGTATGCTCCTTAAGGGTAGGACTAGTGTTTTCTTCTAAAGCACTTGCCATTAATATTTCGGTAGCAGCAAATATTTGTGAATGAATGAATGAATTAAAAGGATATACCAAGGGTGTAAAGATGAGTCTTCCTGTCTGTAAAGAATGTTTTAAGGTCTACATCTGGAGGTTTGGCATGTTTCTCTTCAAAAACTCCAGTTTTGGGATGTTTATGTCTGAAGATAAAATGAAGTTTATAATCTTCTCCACATTTATCTGGTCCAAACATAATAGTATAGGATGTTTTATCATAAAAGTTTTCCTTTAAAGAAAGATGAGTGTTGGGATTAGTCCAGAATTACAGAATATTTATTGAATTTCTCTAGTTTATCCAATAAGCAGAATTGATAAAAATATATTTAATGCTAATTCAACAAAGAAATATTTAACAGAAGTGACAATAAAGGATGTGGGAAAATGATAAATTTTACTTCAAAGTAGATTAAAAAAACATACACACACATACTTCTTCCTTCCTGAAGATGTAAGACAGAGGCTAAATCCACCCTAGCAGCATCATAATAAGCTTTATTTATTTTATGTAAATCTATATTGATATGTTATTCAGAGAACTGAGCATTAGAGGAAAGTATACTTATGACCTGAAGACTAAAATGATTATCTATTACTATTATTCAAGAAGATTCCAGGAAATGACTTCTTCGGCATGAGACGAAAAGAAATTCAAACACAGAAACAGACACAAGACAAGCTCCCTGTTTTATTACTAGTAATTTCTCTTTACGTGGCATGAAACAGTAGTTTAGAGCGTGAGGTCTGGAGTCAGGTGCTGGGGTTCAAAACACTCTACTGTCACTTAAACTAGCTCTATGTGGCACAGAGGGAATTTTTCAACTTCTCTGAACCTCTACTTCATCACTTCAGAAGTATGGAGATGACAACAGTATCTACCTTATGAGGTTTCTCTGAGGATTAACTGAGTTAATCAAGCAACATTAAATCAGATTACTTACACAAATACCTGGCATTAGATTTTTTTGTTGTCTTACTTTTAGTGATCATTCATTATCTTAGCACCTCTAAAACAAGAGTTAACATTTACTATGATGGCCTCTCTTCACATGAGGCTAACATGAATAATAGTAAGTGGAAAAACTTTAAATCCACATTTCATAGCCTACACACAGCCAAGCACTCTGAAAAATATCCCACTGAAGTCTCACTTGTCTCATTTCTGATACATGCAGAGACCCTGACATAGCTTCCTACAGGAGAATGCTATAACCTCTGAATGCTTCTAATACCACCTCTTAGAAGTATAGAAAGCTACTTCATTGTGAAAAGTTTTTAAAATTAGATATTTTCTGTAGGTTCCAACCCCAGTCTTCCATCTGGTTCTGTGGCCATTTCATTTTACTGCTTTGCTCTGTTATTTTACTTCTCTGAACAAATTTAAGATTCTTATTTTTTAAAGAAAATAACTAAGATGACATTTCAAGAGCATTTCTAAGCACCATGCCATTTTTTATTTAACATGGTAAACTATTTATGTTTATAAAGATTACAAAATTGAGGCCTTCAAATTAACTGTTTTATATGAAACTTGAAGGCAAATTATATAAGCTATGTAAAATGTTGGAAAAAAGACATTCAAAGTTCTTTTTCAATTTCAGTTGAAAATGAAATTTTCAGTATTAATTACTCCTTAAACATACTTATTAACTTTAACAAGATTTTCTTAAATATTAAAATATCATACCAGAATCAAATCATCAGTGTCTGCTAGGAGCTTAATGTATGCACCTCCACAATCAATACCATCTTGAAAATTTACTTCATATCTAAATGAAGGGAAAAAGAACCATACTTCTGATAAATACGACTTTCTAATTGTTCTTTAAAATCTAATCTATTACTCTCAATTCATTTAAAAATACATGTTTTTCATTACCAGAAAGCTAATATAAATCATATCTATAATCCATAAGAAATACTCAGAAATTCTCTGCCACTGTAATAAAAGATACATCATTAAAATATTAAAAGTAGAATGAACATAATCAGCTATAAAAAAACCAATCACCTTGTTCAAGTATTTTTCCCGTCAAAACTGATAAACTGAGAATAAGATATTTTGACTAAAACTATACCAGGAAATTTCAAATTCTGATAAGGAAGGCACTACATGTATGTATAAACTAAAAAAAAAAAAAAAAAGAAAAACCAAAAGCCATAAAAAAGAGACTTCTAAGAAATTGTTAATGATCTTAGGTATCAAGAGTTCACTACTCAGTTGTCTTTCAGTTCTGCTATACCTAATCTGTGTTAAATAAATTGTACATTCAATTAAATAGCTCTAGCAAAGATTTCATAATCTCAATATATAATCTGGAGTATTTCAGATCTAAGGACCCAGGCGATATTGGAAATTTTATTACAGTAACAGCTAAAAGTGTGAACTAACACGAGCGAAGTTTTTTTTGGTTTTTATTTTCTTAAAGGAAGTAGACCTTGCTGAGACAATGAGGCGCGGAGAGCATTCAGGGGAGATATTCTGATGAAACATATGGAAAAATACATGAGGAAATGGCTGTTACAGTGAAAAATAGTAAAAACCAAAAAGGTTATAATTTTGTTAAATGAATTAACTCAAAAAAAGATGAAAACTAGAGCAGCAACTGGAAATAGTGATCATTTTAATAAAGGACAATAGTGTTAAATGCTTCTGAAGAAATTTTAGCGACAAGAAGATGAAAAAAAATACCATACAAAATTTTAACAGTTTGAACCCAAGTAGTATATATTATTTTGTAGTAAAAACTCCCCAGAGAAACGATAAAATTGCTCAGTGATTATCTCCGACTTCCCAGACTGTGGGGCTTTCCCTGCACCTTCCTCTGTGCTTTATTTCCCACGCTCTCTACAATAGTGGGTAGGAGCACACACTCTGAAGTTAGAAAGGCCTGACAGTGAGTCTATTTTGTATCGCTTCTCAGTCTTTTGGTTAAGATCAAGTATAGTCTTTGTTTTACCACTTACACTAAGGGACACGTTGGCTATGGGCAAGTTATATAAGCTTTCAGTATCTACTTAGTCATTTGTAACATAGAGACAGGATCCAGACCTACACCGGGAAGCACTGGTGAGGAAGGGGCCTCATGCACATCGATGGGCAAGTGCAAGCTCAGAAACAGATTCGGTGTTGAGCAGAAGACAGTCTTTTGCTCTTTATCATTTTTTAAATGAAGGAAAGAAAGTTTGTTTTCGTCAAACCCTTACCTTTATTTTAAGCAAGAGCTGAAAAATTTTTTCATGAACTTAATTCTTTAAAGACTATACATGGTATATGAAGTGACTTAGAGATCTGTTTTATTATAGGTTATCTAACAACAAAGGATTCCATGAAAAAGAATGAGGAACAATTTTGCAAACTGGTTTTATAAATGTGACCATAGCTTTGTTGTGCTATTACGCCTAGACTCAATCCCTTTGTCCATTTTATTTATTTATTTATTTATTTATTCATTTACTGAGACAGAGCCTCAAGCTGTCACCCTGGATAGAGTGCTGTGGCATCACAGCTCACAGCAACCTCCAATTCCTGGGCTCAAGCGAGTCTCCTGCCTCCGCCTCCCAAGTAGCTGGGACTACAGGTGTCCACCACAACACCCCGGCCATTTTTTGGTTGCAGCCGTCATTGTTGTTTGGCGGGCCCTGGCTGGATTCGAACCCGCCAGCTCAGGTGTACGTGGCTGGTGCCTTAGCCTGTTGAGGCACAGGTGCCGAGCCCCTTTGTCCATTTTTTGCACCACAGATTTTCAGAGTTTTCTAACCATGAACTTGTACCTAATATAAATAATTTACAATGAATTAGAAGATAAATAAAATGTTTGTCTTATAACTTGATTCCTGATCAACTTCAAGTTACATGAAATCTGAGGACACAGGCAGAGAACTTGTTTTTTTTTTTTTTTTTTGGTCTTACTATGTCTCACTATGTTCCCCTCAGTAGAGTGCTGTAGTATCACAGCTCACAGCAACCTCAAGCTCTTGGGCTTAAGCAATTCTCTTGCCTCAGCCTCCCAAGTAGCTGGGACTATAGGTGCTCACCACAATGCTTGGCTATTTTTGTCGTTGTTGTTGCAATTGTCATTGTTGCTTTAGCTGGCCTGGGCCGGGTTTGAATCCGCCAGCCTCAGTGTATGTGGCCGGCGCCTACCTGGCTATTTTTGTCGCAGTTGTCATTGTTGTTTAGCTGGCCCTGGCCGGGTTGGAACTGGCCAGCCTCTGTGTGTGTGGTTGGCACCACAGCCACTGTGCTACAGGAGCTGAGCTGGCAGAGCACATATTAACCTTAATTTCTTTACAGTATCATTTCCCAAACTGTTCCATGAAGTAGTAATTACTGCTAGGGAGGAAAAATAAACTTACATATTCAAACATGTTTAGGACACATTAAAAAAACATGTTTTTACATACAGAATCTCTCAAAGTCTTCAATGCACGAATAAGATAGAAAGCATATTAGCTTTCTATCTCTTAGGTCTTATCTATCCAGTCTTGCTTTCTAAAATTGAGATGAACATATAATACATCCTAACATGTATACACTTTCTAAAAAGCAATTTTACAGTAAAGTTACATATCCATGGAATGTAGAATATTTTAATATAAAATTTCTTCATTTTATTTGGCCAATATTTAATTAATTAATTTATTTAATTTTATCAATATTAAGAGAGGACAAATATTCACTTTCCTTCTTTGAATTTCCTTCTTCCAATTCTTGGCTCTTCTTTTTGTTTATCAAGATAATCATTCCACAATTTAGTAGCTTTTTAGACTTATTTTCTAATTTTTGCTTCTATTTGTGTAAGCTATCATTTCCTTAGTTGTCTAGTAGTGACTCATTGAAAATACTAAATTGGAAACATTTTACTCTGGAGAAGTTAAATTTTCTATTATTTTCCTTTATTCTTTCATTTAAGCCACACAGGGTCACAATGGAAAATGATATTATGTTCAACTAAGTTTCAAGAGAAGATTACGTTCAAACTCTCAAGGGAAAAAAAACCAAACAAAATAATACCAAATTTAAATATTAATCCTAATAAACATTAATTCAAATTCAAATATTAATCCCCCCAAAATCCCAAACAATATTTTAAATTAGTTTAACTAATGGTCATGTACTCTTTAACATCACTTAATAGTTTAAATTCATTAAAATGACTTAATGTAGACTGAGCCAAAGCATCACAAGTAGAATATTAAGCCAATTATAAGAAATGTCATTTTCAAAAATCTCAAAAATACAAGATGGGGTGGTGCCTGTGGCTCAGAGAGTAGGGCACCGGCCCCATATACCGGAGGTGGTGGGTTCAAGCCCGGCCCCAGCCAAAAACTGCAAAAAAAAAAAAAAAGAAAAGAAAAATTTATATATATATAAAAGATGGCATTTTAGTTACTCCACAAAGCAACATATTAACAAATAACTGAAGAGGTTCTAGAGGAATATAATACAGTTATTGATATTTCTGCATGCTGTAAATAACTTAGGACAGCCAAAGTTTCTGATATAAGGTAGAAAATAACATTTATATATTTTCTTCTTTATTATTATAATTTTAGGGGTTTTATAATTGTGTTTGCATGGATTTATTTTGGTTGTATAGCAATAGAGGGAAAATAAACTTCAGGAATTTACACCTGACTTTATGACTCTACATATGCAAGCAGCATCACTAATTTATGTCAATATGGTGAAGGAGAGATAGATGATCAGTGAGAACATGTGAGCTTTCAAAGGGGCCAATTCTTGAAAGACACTAGTGTACATATGTATTTCTTTTTATAATAAATGTGCTACCTTTGACTCTTATCACTGGTTTAATGGTATTATTTCTGGTTCTATTCTAAATATACCGAGTTTACTATCCTGAGAGCAAGTAATTTTAAGGAAAGAATATAATTTAAAAAGGAAATAACAAACATGATTTCACTATGTGTTATATATATTATGGTGGCAAAATTTTATATATTACAATAATGGGGGTTTTATTAATGTAATTTTATAATTAACCTGCTTTTCACTGAAAGAAAGGTGGGTTTGTATGTATATGGGTATTTGTATATTCACTAAGTGAAACTAAAAAGGAAAATATGGGTTTTTATATGTATGATCAAAATACAAGCCATATTTGGAAGTCAAAACTAATGCAAAATTCAGAAAAGGAATTCTAAAAATATAACAAAACTTACTGAACTATCAAAGGTTTATCAGCAAAAATAAAGGGTTTTGCTAATATAGCAGATATTGCATGATGCTTTGCTCTAGATTTCAATACCAGTCCTCGGTCACCAGGTACCTGGTTTTCTTTCAACTCTTCTATTTCCCATCTTCCTAAAAAAAAATAAAGCAGAACAAATTAAACTAAAATAGAAAATACTTAAGAATTATTTATTAGCAGTTATAAACAATTTATTTTTTCCATGAAGGCTGATTTGGGACAAATAAAAATTTTACTTTATTTTTTATTTCAGATTAATATCAGGTTGCATTGTTTGCGTTTGTTAGGTAAAGTCTGAGTTGCAGGTGAGCCCCCCACTGGGCCACATGATGAGAGCTTATTGCACCCTGTCCCCCACTTCCCACAGCACGCTACCAAGGGTGACAGAGTGAGACCCTGTCTCAAAAAAAAGGAAGTTGTGAGTAACTACTGTGCATAATAAATATGCTTAGAAAGAAATCTGATATTGGTCTCTACTAACCACTATGTATACAACACTGCTATTATTAACCCCCAAAAGACTATTTTCAGAACCTGAATCTTTAAGAATCTATATTGTTCAAAGTTGCTTTTAAGAAACAGCAAGAGTCAGCCAAAAACCACTAATCTGGCTTCCTGGTAGTCCTTAATTTTTTGATAAAGTAAAATGGCAAAATCCCCAAAAGTTAAGTACACGTAGAAAATGTCACCCACAGTTCCAGTAGCTTATGTTTCAGTGACATATGGTAATCATGTGGAATTTAAAAGTATTCTGCATTTGCATGTCCAGTTAAACCTCCTACATTTTTGTTGAAATGACTCGAAAAAAATTACTTAATAGAATATTTAATGTGAATGATACAACAGACCAAACTCAGGCACTAAGATATTTGATTTTCCTTGATTTTTTTAATATTAAATTTAAGTTGATTCACTTAAATGTAAAAGCCATTTTGTCCAGTAAAAAATAGAGACTTAAAACTTACCCTCAAGATAGACCATTTCCTAATTTTATAATAATCAGTGGATTCTTTTAAAATATTAAGTGTAAAGCAAATTCTTATCTACCCAATGTTCTTAAACAAATGCTGTACCTAAACATTGATATTTGAATTGAAATATTCCGTTTGATAATGTTATATTTATGTGTATATATTCTATTTTAAGCAGTATTATATATTTCTGAAGACGCACTGCTTTTTTTGGAGAAAATTATTTTTTTCTCTAAAGGAATTTAAATTAAATGTGGTATTGGTTGTTGTTGAATGTGGTATTGGCAGGTATTGTGCCTATCTATGGTAGTGATCTTTTTAAACATATGTATGTAAACACAAAGGATATTTGCTAGGATGGATAGCACTATTTGCAAAGAAAGATAGGCAGGCATATTCTTTATCTTATATTAAAACTGAAATTATGTAAATGAAGTAGAAAGCTGACATCCAAAAAGCTGTTACCTGTTTTGTTGTTGTGAAATAAAGGCCTGTTGGGGTCTGAGCACAAGGTAACCTGTTTATGAATATGAGGTCCTTTGAGAAGGAGGAAATTTCCACTAACAGTGACCTCGAGAAGAGGCCGATATTGCTTCAGGGTATAACAACTGAGGCAGCTAGTTTAAGACTAGAAGAAAGAAATTCTTTGGTCATACTCCAGGGTAGTCCTGTTAAAGGAGATAATATGACCTCTGATATAGAATATTTTTTTCTATAGCTAAACCTGAGGAAGCCTGTATCAGACATATGATAATGAACGCAGGCCTAGAGATGTGAGCTCCAAGAGTAGCCCCACCTTACAGTTCTCATTAGTTGTCTTCTGTTTTGTACTTGCTAAGGCAGCAGTTCTCAACCTGTGGGTCGCGACCCCTTTGGGCTATATTGAAGGTTCGCGGCATTAGGACGGTTGAGAACCACTGTGCTAAGGAGAAGCTTGCCAAAATTGTAATTTTACCTAGGTGTGCCCATGAAACGGCAGAGAACAGCAGTCTGGGAAGTACTACTTCAGGGAATGCAAGAGACTTAAGGACAGCAGAGTGAAAATTCAACTGTTTACATTAGAGTTAGAAAACTCACGCAAAATTCAGAAAAGGAATTTTAAGGAAAGAATACAATTTAAAAAAGAATGAGATTTCCAGAAATATTGAAAGGGTTTCCCAGAAATATTAAGGAAGAATAAAAGACAGAACATCTCATTGTGAAGCAGAATGGGGGCCTCCAGCCAACACAATTTAACAGAAATATAACTTCAAAAGCTAGTAAACTTGGAATCACACTGGTTATATCTAATATTTAAATAAATATTTTACCATCATATATAGAAATTTCTGCATCCATATCATCTTTCTTTGCTTTTGATAAGACCCACCTGTAGATAAAGTCAAAAAACACATATGTCATTAACAATAAAACTAGCCATTTACAGGGATAATGCATATTAGACACACAACAGATTACCCAACAAAGTCACCTTTCCTTCAAAAATAATTTAATACTTAGAGGCTAAGTAAGAATACTTATAAGTAATACTGCAAGGCTAGAGTTAAACCAATTTGGAATCTGCAGTTTTTCAGCTGTATGATCACAGGTAAGGCACACTAAGCTTCAGTTTCTTCACCTGTAAAAGGGGATAACTATAGTACTTATCTGCTTATGACAGACACTGTCTGGCACATAATAATCTTACTAAAAATTAACTTCTATTGTTTTTATTTAGGATTTAGGATGGGACATTAACTCAAATTTGTACATATGACATTGTTATTATCTGTCCTAGAAAATAAACAAATGGTATGTTTTCTCTTTACACTCAGAATTCATTTGTATTGTTTCTTTGTATAAATGAGAAACTAATCAAACATTTCTATCAATAGCAAAAATGTTTTATATTGTCAAATGAAGTACTTTAAAATTTCTTTGTAAATCTCTAGTAGAGGTAATTTTTATAGCTAAAACCCATTAATTAAAAAGAAAAAGCTAATGAAATCAAGGAAAACATGCCCTTGAATGAATACTCACCCAGCCAACATTCCACTATCAAACGTTTCTGCAAAATATACTTCTCCTATAGGTTTTGGTGTCTTATATTTAATCTAGAAAATAGATTTTTAAAAATCTAAAGTTATTCATCTTAAATAATATCCCTAGTGAAAAGGCTAGTACAAAATGCACATATAGCAATATAGATATCATATGACAAATATAAATAGGGTTTAAAATTTTGTATTCTAATAATGAAAAGATACAAGAAAACAAATACCATGATGACAAACTGGATACACTGACCCCTTCTAACACAGGAGGAATGGGAGAAAGCAAATAGACAAGGTCTCATGACACATTTCTCATAGTCTTGAAAGGACTCTAACAAGTGACACTATTTGGGGATACAACTCATTAGAAGCAAAAGAAATAGCATGATCTCAAGCACATAAAAGGAAAAGTTTAGTAAACATATGGAATAGTTTAAAACTAACTTTAAAGTTCACTGTTAGGTAACTAAAAGATAATGATATCATTTTCAGAGATTAGAGACGCACAGAAGAAAAGGATTCCATGAAGATAGCATTGCAAGGCAATTATTAGCAAATCATTGCTTCAAGTGCTTTTTAAGTGATAGCTACTAGGGTGATAGTAACGATGACAGCGGCAGTGGTGCTGGTAGTGATACAGTGGCTCTTTTAATCCTACTAATACTTCTGTGAGAGAAGTACTATATGGTATCCATTTTACATATGACAAAACTGTGGGAAAGACAAAGTATGGAACTTTCCCACTGCCACACAGTTAGATAACTGTAGGACTTATATTTGAGCCCCAGACTGACTCCAGAACTCATACACTTTACTACACTGTACACAACTTACCAACAAAATAATTTAAAAGATTAAAGATAATTTACTGACAAATTACCAAAAGATAATTTTAATTAATAAATAAATGAATAAAATTTTGCCAATAGTATTAGATCAATCTGGGCCCTTTCTGAATCTGCTTTCTGTGATTCTATCTGCATGATTAGTTCTGAGATTTCTCTCAGCCTTTAGGGAAAAGGATGCTGAAATAACTTTTCTATTTTCACTGCCCCCTACTCTGCCCTGACAGTACAACCTTTCCTATCTGTTTAAGGGAAGAAAGTCAGTAACTAAACAAAATTCCACCTAATTACTGACAGGGACAAGATTCAGCTACCAAATTGCCAATCTTCTATGAAGTTAACTGAATTAGAATATTACTGTTCTATCTTTGTAGATTGACGAAATGGACAAAGATGCCATAAGACCACCTTCTTTCTGTTAGATCACCCTTATAATCAGTTTGTTTTGCCTGTTTATACTTAACCATATCCATATTTCTTAAACCATAAAATTAGAAGCATCAAAAATCATTCCTTTTCACTTGTTCATCTTCTTAAATTATTACCAAATATACTCAAAAGTGGTAGGCATCTCTCAATTTCTTTGAAATATTAACTTCCGAAGACCCTTGTAGTAGCTGTATCTAACTCAGTAATTAGTATTTGGAGTACTTACTTTCTGTAGATCATAGAAATAGGTTTTAAAAGAAATATCCTTGCAGAACTTAAAATTTAACAGGAGAACCAGAATATTCACTTTAATCAACTAAAGAATACTTATATTTATAAATAAAAACTCTTGATAAAGTAAATGAAGCAATGAAGTCTTTAACAACTGTATATTATTCTCCTTGGCCCTTCAAACAGTAACTGGCACAATGTAATTAATGCTTTCTCACCATCAAAAATATTTCTGATTACAATATTAGATAGCAATATTCCTTAAGTCAAAAGCTCTTACAGATTGTCAAATATGTTTAAAGATTTCTGTAAAGTGTTCTGGGGAAAAGGATTAGCCACCACCTCAAATCACACAGGTTGACAATGCTGAGACAAACACAGATCACCTTCACTAACTGCCTACCTCATCGTCACTTCCTGTTCTAATTCATCTGCCTTGTTAGCATTTTCTTTCCCAAGAAATAAAAACACATTCATCACTTCTTAAAGAAATGCAACTGATACAACTTTTTATCTGAAAGGGTCTAGCTGTGTCAGAAATATAACTAAAATCCTTATTCTTAGCCAAAGCATTTAGTTCTCTGTAACCAGTAACAAACTCCTATCATGCTTGTAAAACTCTACCCCATATTTGTTACTAAAGTCATGCTAAGAACCATGCACAAATTTCTGTAGTACATGGGCACTCTAAAAAATAAGGCAGCAAGATAGAGAAAAAGCACTGTTTTCTATCAATTTATTAAATGAAGCCTATTAGAACTGAAATCAATCTTTAAAGATGTATCATTCCATTCTATTCTGTAAAGGAATAATTTATAACTCACTTCTCAATACCTTACCTCTGAGGAAAGTTCACCTTCATTAACATTAATCTCTTCTGAATTTTCATCAAAGTCTTCCATCTCAACACCATCATCCATAAATTCTGCATTAACTGAGATGAATAGAAGACCGAAACATAGCGAAAAGCCTTGGAAATACATATTATCTGTGAAATTAAAAGTATTTAGTAAAAATAAACTTGTGAAAAATAAGTGTTAAGGATACACAGGCTGGCTTTTAAGAACAAATCATTGATAAAATTAAACAAGTGAAAACACAAACTTCAAGTCTCTCCAGAAACACTCTACAGCTATAGGCCTTCCTTCAAAAATAAAGAGCTTATGTTACAAAATCTAAATATACAGATACCAGTAATTATAAAACTCAAATAATATATAGACACCTTTAAAAGAATGAGAAAATATTATGATTCCTAAATGTTCACTTAAATTCTTTTTATTAAATGTACTTAAGTGTATAGAAACCTATAACTGGAAATTTTATAACTACAAAACCAAAATACATTTATATGTAAACATCAAAAAACTAAAACAAAAAGAATTTTATTACGAGTTTAATGTGACAGTGTTACACTGAAATCAAATCACAGCCAAAAGGGCAAACACATGCAGGTCTTCATGCAGCCAGGTTGACTGCTATGGACAAAGTTCTTTTGCGTTTCTCATTTCCAAAATTCTGTGATTACAGAATGACCTATTCATTTCTCTTTCAAATGCCGCAAAACTTCTGTTCTTCATACCATTGAGATGAGTGTTAGAAGCCAAATATAATTTATCTGCTTCTAAGCAGTATATGATTTATATAATTATGTTCTCCTCCACTCCCTTAGTATGTAAAAAACTCAAATTTTATTTCTTGGTGCCAATGGACTTTTAAACATTAAGTAAATGTGGACACTCCCAATAGTATGGGAGTCTTTGGCTGTAAGGTGGTCAGTCATCCAGATAATCTAGAGTATATTATATTTTTTAAAAATTACCATCAACATAATTCTTTTTTTAAAAGAGTGAATTCTTAGAACTCTTAGACCATTCAAAACCTAGCTATTTGACTGTGTGGATCTGCTTAAGAAACACTGTATTGGCTTGGCACCAGTAGTTCAGTCGGCAGGGCAGTGGCCACACACACCCAAGGCTGGCGGGTTTGAATTCAGCCCAGGCCAGCTAAACAACGACAACTGCAAGAAAAAGATAGCTGGGCATTGTGGCAGGGGTGCCTGTAGATCTAGCTATGGGGAGGCTGAGGCAAGAGAATTGCTTAAGCCCAAGAGTTTGAGGTTGCTGTGAGCTGTGACACCACAGCACTCTACCTAGGGCAACATGGTGAGACTCTGTGTCCAAAAAAAAAGAAAGAAAGAAAAAAACACTGTATCCACAATAAGATAGCCCCCTGTACCCACAAGAATGACTATTATCAAAGTGTTGGGAAGACATGGGGAAACTGGCACCCTGATACTATTGCTAGAAGTGTGGAGATGTAAAACAGTACAATGGCTTTGGAAAACACTGTGGCAGTTCTTAAAATTAAAAACAGAATCACCATATGACCTAGTAAGTCTACTCTTTGTTATGAGTCCAAATGAAACTAAAATAGATATCCACATAAAAATTTACATAAAAATATTAAAAGAACCAATTTTGGCTACATGTGGTGGCTCCCACCTGTAAACCTAGCACTCCAAGAGACCCAAGCGGGTGGATTGCTTGAGCTCAGAAGTTCAAGACCAGCCCGAGCAAGAGTGAGACCTCATCTCTACTAAAAAATAGAAAAAAAATAAAAACAAAAAAACATAGCCAGATGTAGTAGTACAAGCCTGTACTCCCTGCTACTTGGGAGGCTGAGGTAAGAGGCTTGCTCAAGCCCAAGCGTTTGAGGTTGCTCTGAGCTATGCCACCACGGCACTCTATCCAGGCAACAGAATGAGACTCTATCTCACACACACACACACAAAAAAAAGATAAAGAAAAGAAGAAAAACATTTTACATGATAGTCCCCAAGTGAAAACCACCCAAATGCCTCTCAGCTGATAAACAGAACATGGAATCCATACATTTAAACAATGAAAAGGAACAGAGTACTGATACATGCTACAAAATGTATGAACCTCAAAAACATTACCCCAAGTGAAAACAGCCTCTCACAAAACCCCCACATATTTATTGTATGATCCTACTTAAACAGGCAAATCTACATAGTCAGAAAATAGATTAGAAATTGCTTAGAGAAAGAAAGGAGGAATAATCGGTGCAAGGATTCTTTCTAGGGTGATAAAAATGTTTTAATATTGGAATATAAATGGTTGAACAACTAGGTAAATATACTACAATCTCATGAATGAAATGTGTGGGCCAGTTAACTTCAAAAGGTCACTGGCTATAATCCTAAAGCTTACTTTGAAAATGAATGTTTTTTTAAAAAACTCAACACCAAACTATCATAATAGGAGCATTCTGTACTGAAGTGTATTAATGCTACAGTCTTTATGGACAAAGACAACACAGGAAATGATGCATGCTGCCATTTGTTAGAAATATTTGACCATTCTAAAATCATAAGAGGCTTAACTGGGATAAGAAGTACATATGAAGAGATCAATTTCACTCACTGAATAGGTTTATTTTCTTAATTTTCCATTGGCACAAGTTAGTACCTTTACAAACTGCTTATTGCTAGGCTAAATAAAGCTTCAATGTTTTAAAAGGCTAAAGGCTTTCTATGATTTAATATCAGATATGGTATTTTGCTTGACTTTCTATTGATAATCTTTGAGTAAAATAAAAATGTATTAAACAGTCATAGCAGCAATAGTGAACGTTAATAAAACTTTAGACCTATAGTCTTCCTTTCATAATGAAAGCACACTTTATAATCCTAATAATTTGCTGAAATAGATACATTCTAAGTTTGAGCTCTGGTGCACTGGGCTGCCAGCTGGAACTGTGCTCTTAATTCACCCAGATAAGAAGCCCAATTTTATTTATTTTCTATATAAGAGTTCTTCCTAACTTTTCTTTAGAAATAGTTTCTAAAACTGCAAAAAAAAGTTCAGAAAATCTTTTATCTTGAAAGTTTGTTTTTCTGTAAAGTTCTATGATTATAATCTTTAATTTACATAAAGAAACTAGCTAATTTAATCTTTGCAGCCTAGATATGAATAGCATAGGTATTATAATTCCCATTCTACAAAGGGAAAACAGAAAGATTTTAAAAATTGGTCAAAGTGACATGATTAAAAATGTGAAAAATAAGATTAGAACACTAAAGTTTTCTTCAGTATACCATGCTACCTTTTGTTTTTATTTTATCCCACTGTACTATTATATGCTTATTGATACAAAGCAATGGAAGAACCACACAAATGGTAACATAACAAAACACATTTTCAAACCTCTAGGAAATTTCTAAAATTTAGATTATCATTAGTACTAAGTTATGAAGATATTTAAATGGAAACAGCAAGTGAAATATTTAAAAATGAACCACAATTGGTCACAAACCATTCTGCAGACAATGCAGTTCCACAGGATAACAGTCACCATTACAAAAATGATATAGACTAAAGTTGTTTATATCTGTTCTTTCTTTCTTTCTTTATTTTTTTGCAACAGGGTCTCATTTGTCACTGGAGCCAGAATGCAGGGACATCATCACAGCTCACTGCAGTCTTGAACTCCCGGGCTCAAGTGATCCTCCTGCCTCAGCCTCCCAAGTAGTTGGGACCGAAAAGGCACTAGCCACCATGACCAGTTAATTTTTCTATTTTTTTGTAAAGACGGGGTCTTGCTTTTGCTCAGTCTTGTCTCAAACTCTTGGCCTTGACCAATCCTCCTGCCTTGGCCTTCCAAAGTGCTAGGATTACAAACACGAGCCACCATGCCCAGCCAGTATTTGCTCCTTTTAAAAAATTAGAAAAACAAACTTAATAATTTCTGCTTAATCCTGTAGTATCCTCTTATTATTTAATGATGCACTGGCTGACCAATAAGAATTAATGAAAGTCCAGTATAGAAGTCTATCACACAATGGTGCTAACATGTCATCAATTTCCAAATAAAACTACAAGGTTTGTCACATCTTGTTTCTTAAAGAAAGATGTTAAGATATTGACAGGTCTAGACTAAAACCCTGAGAGGCTAGTTATTCAGGTAATGTTACAAAAACTGAAGTAATTAATTTATGCACTAAATTTTTTTGAATTGTAAAATGCAATTGTTGCATAAAAATATCTTCAGAACTTTCATTCTGCAAAACTAAAACTCTATACCCATTTAACAACTCTCCATTCCTTTTTTAGTCCCTGACAATCATCTTTCTACTTTCTGTCTCTATGAATTTGATGACTCTAGCTACCTCATGTAAGTGGAGTCATACAGTATTTTTTTTTTTTTTTTGCAACTGGCTTATTTGCTGTAGCATTTATCAAATTTCCTTCCTTTTTAAAGCTGTATAATACTCGATTGTGTGTATATACCATATTTTCTTTATACAGCCCTCAATGGACACTTGGGTTACTTCCACCTATTGGCTATTATGAATAATCTTGCGTTGAACATAAGTATACAGGTCTTTGAGACTCTGCTTTAAATTATTTGGGGTATATATCTAGAAGTGGAATTGCTAATCATGTGATAATTCTTTTTTTCAAGTTCTAGGAACCTCTGCACTGTTATTTGTAGTGGCTGCGCCATTTTACATTCCCATCAACAGTGCATGTGTTCCAATTTCTATACATCCTTGTCAACACTTATTATGTGTTTTTCTGATAGTAGCCACCCTAATAGGTATGAGGTGTTATCATTTGGTTTCGATTTGCATTTTCCTAATGATTTAGTGACGCTGTGAATTTTTTCATGTGCTTTTTGACCACTTGCATTATGGAGACGTGTCAATTCAACTCCTTTGCCCATTATTTAAAATCAAGTTGTTTCATCGGTTAGTTCTAGTTCTTTGCAGATTGGATATTGACCCCACATCAAATACAGGCAGTCTCTGGGTTATGAATGAAATAGGTTCTATAAATTTGGTATTAAGTTGAATTTGTATGTGAGTTGCACAGGTACATTTACCTATTACCTATAATAATCTCCATTTGTGAGTGTGAGTTGTATGTAAGTTGGATGTTTGTAATTCGGAAATTGCCTGTATGTGATTTACAAATATTTTTCCCATCTACAGGTTTTTCATTCTATTGATTGTATTCTTTGATGTGCAGAAGATTTTAGTTTTGAAGTCTTCTAATTTACCTATTTTTTATTTTGCTGCCTATGCTTTTTTGTATCATATCAAAAAATCGTTGCCAAAACCAACGTCATAAAGTTTTTCTATGTTTTAAGAACTTTAGTTTTAACTCTTATGTTTAGGTCTTCAATCTATTTTTAGTTAATTTTTATCTATAGAATAAGGTAAGAGTCCAATTTTATTCTTTTATAAGTGGATAGACAAGTTTCCCCAATACCATTTAATGAGAATACTGCCCTTTCTACACTGAAGAGTCTTAGCATTCTCATAAAAAGTCATTTGAACATCTATGTGAGAATTTGTTTCTGGGATCTCTGTTCTAGCCCACTGATATATATATGTATACATGTCTGTCTTTATGTCAGTCCAACACTGGTTTGATAACTGTAACTTCGCATCAAGTTTTGAAATCAGGGAGTGTGAGACCTCCAACTTATACTTCTTTCTTAAGATCATTTTGGCTATTGGGAGATCCTATCAAAATTTTCATATAGATTTTTATATTTCTACAAAAAATACCATTGGGATTATGATAGAGATTATAATAAATCTGTAAATAATTTCATGTAGTACTGACACCTTAAACCCTCCAATCTGTGAAAATGGGATGTCTTATTTGTGTCTTCTTTCTTTCAGTAGCATTTTGGAGTTGTCAGTCTACGGATTTTTTAATCTTTATTTAATATAATATAATTTAATTTAATATAAATTTGTATATCACATCCTTAATTAAGTTTATACCTAAAGTATTTCTTTTTATGCTCTGATAAATGGAATTTTCTTAATTTCCTATTCATTGATACTTGTTAGTGTGCAGAAAAGCAACCGATTTTTATGTGATTTTATATTATAAAACATTTGTGAATGTGTTTATTAGTTCTAACAGGTTTAGTTTTGTTTCATGCATGTGAAAACCTAAAAGGCTCATGTTTTACCTGCAAAGATAACTTTACTTCTTTGTTTTCAATTTGAATATTTTTTCTTTCTTTTTCTTGTCTAATTTCTCTAGCTAGGACTTGTAGTACAATGCTGAATAGAAATGGAAAAGGGAGTCATCCTTATTCTCAAACTGAGACGAAAAGCTTTCAGTCTTTCACCATTGAGTCTGATATTACTTAGGGGCTTTTTCATATATATCCTTTACTATGCTTAAGTAGTAAAGCATGTTCCTTCTATACATAGTGTGCTAAGTGTTTTTCATCATGAAAGAGTGGTCAATCTTGTCAAATGCCTTTTCTGCACAAATAGGTACAAGCATGTGATTTTCTCCCCCCTACATTGTTAATGTGACATAATTAGGTTGACATTCTTCTGTTGAATTTTCAATCGTCCTGGAATTCTAGGAATAAATCAACTTGGTCACTTTTTTTTAATATACTGTTGAATTCTGTTTTCTAGCATTTTGTTAAGAATTTCTGCATCAACCTTCACCAAGAATACTGGTCTGTAGTTCTACGGTAGTGTCTTTTTGTGGCTTTGGTAGGGTAATGTTGGCCTTATAGAATGAGATTGGAAGTGTTACCTCGTCTTCAATTTTTTTGAAAAGTCTGAGGAAGACTGGTATTAATTCTTCCTTCTATGTTTGGTAGAACTCATCAGTGAAGGCAACTGGTCCTGGGTTTTTATTTGCTGGAAAGTTTTTGATTACTGATTCAGTATTTTTATCAGTTGTAGCTCTGTTCAGACTTTCTATTTATTCATAACTTAGTCTTGATTATGTGTTTCTAGGAATTTATGCATTTGATCTAGGTTATCCTAGTTTTTGGAATACAATTGTTCATAGTATTCTCTTAAAATACATTATATTCCTATGCAACCAGCTGTAATGTCCCATCTTTCATTTCTTTACAGTCCTCTCTTTTTTTTTCAGTTATTCTAGCTAACAGTTTGTCAATTTTATTGATCTTTTCAAAGAACTCTTGGTTTCAATGATTTTCTCAATTTTTCTATTCTTATTATTTCCCCCTGCTCTAATCTTTATTATTTCCCTTCTTCTGCTAACTTTGGGTTTACTATGTTCTTATTTTAATTTCTTTCTCTTTTTTTTTGCAGTTTTTGGCTGGGGCCGGGTTTGAACCCGCCACCTCCAGTATATGGGGCTGGCATCCTACTCCTTTGAGCCACAAGCACCAACCTATTTTAGTTTCTTAAGATGTAAAGCTAGCATTTATAGACATAATTTTCCCTTTAGCATTCCATTCACCGCATCCCATAAGTTTTAGTGTGTTGTATTTTCATTGCCTCAAAATATTTTCTAATTTTTCTTGAGACTTCTTTGACCCATTGGTCAAGAGTGTATTATTTTAATTTCCACATATTTGTAGATTTTTCTGTTTTCTTCCTGCTACTGATTTCCAGTTTCATTCTACTACAATCAGAAAAGTTACTTGTATGGACGTGATCTTTTAAAATTTATTAAGACTTGTTTGTGGGCTAACATGTAGTCTATCCTAATGAATGCTCTATGTAAGTGTAAGAAAAATGTGTATCCTGCTAGTGTTGGGTAGGGTGTTGTCTATCTGTTTACTGATGCAATTGGTCTATAGTGTTAAGTCATCTACTTCTTTATTGAACTGCATGGCTGTCCTAAGTTACAGTTTTAGTACAGTAAGAATTTTGTTCATATGGTACATATGGTATAAAGAGACATCAAATGTTGCTGATGCCACAGCTTCCCTTGTTATAGAAGTACACAAGATAGCAAGAGCCCTCAGGATTTTTATGAGGTTCCAAGCTTCTGTGTATTCCACATTCTATGCAGCTTGCTGACATCACTAAGCATCCAGTGTGCCTTCATAAGGAAGGTGTGAAAGAACTGCATCCTGCTGCACCACCGTGTGTTCTCCATCTCATGTATGTTCTCTGCACTGTTTATGTGACAGTTCAGTAACAAACTGAGGCACAAGTAACTTTATCCAAGAACGAGGTAACACTATTCCCAATCTTTGAAACCTAAGACAAAGTAGTCTGTTATACTTCAAAGATTTTTACCAATATCATCTAAAGGCCCTACTTAATCTCCACTGCCACCCCCAAATCACAAATTATAAAAGTATAGCTCACTTACAGGCATTAAAGTAACACTCACTCCCACATCAAAAATAGGCAGAGTACTCAAAGAAAAGATAATCATAGGGCACCCAATATGTGTTGTAAAGTGTGGGAGAAATTACTGGTGGATCACCAACCAAACTATTTTCTCTTTTCCAAGGGGACATGACCATATTTACGTTGGAACTAGCTGTCATCAGGCAATTGAGTTATAGTAAATAAAATGTAAACAGAAGACCTGTATTCCATTGCTGGCCCTTGCCTATAGAAAGTTCCCATTAAGTGATTCCGTATCATCTCTCCCCTTTTGGTTTGATGTCAGCAATTTAGAAAGCCATGGTTGAAAACAACAGTTACGACGTAGAACATGCCAGGGATCCTGAATCATCAGGATTAGAGAGCTATTTTATTAGTCACAGTTCTTTAGTGAAAAAGAAATAATAGGGTATATGTGAGAGTCTGTATATATACATACAGGCATTCTTCATTTTATTACACTTTAGCTTTATTGCATTTTTCACAATTTGAAGGTTTGTGGCAACCCTGTATTGGGCAAGTCTATAAGCACCATTTTTCCAACAGCATGAACTCACTTCATGTCTCTAAAACACATTTTGGTAATTCTTACAATATTTCAAACCTTACATAAGTACTGACAATGTTTTGGGGCACCACAAACCACACCCATGCAAGACAGTGAATGTCATCAATAATTGTTACGCTTGCTTTGACTGCTCTACCAACTGACCATTCCCCTATCCTTCTTTCTCACACCTGGGGCCTCCATATTCCCTGAAACACACACCTTGAAATTAAGCCAATTAATAATATATAATAGCCCCTCAGTACCAAGTAAAAGGAAGAGTCACAAATCTCTCACTTTAAATCAAAAGCTAAACATGATTGCACTTAGTGAGTAAGGTATGTCAAAAGCTGAAACAGGCTGAAAGGTAGGCCTCTTCCATAAATGGTTAAGCCAAGTTCTGAATATACAGGAAATTTCTTGAAGAAATTAAAAGTGCTATTCCAATGAATAAGTGAAAAAGCCTCACTGCTGATACGGAGGAAGTCCAAGTCACAATACTCCTTTGAGCCAAAACCTAATTTAGAGCAGGACCCAACTCTCTTCAATTCTATGAAGGCTGAGAGAGGAAAGATGGCAAAAAAAAAGTCTATAGCTAGCAGAAGTTGTTGATTCGTGAGGTTTAAGGAAAGAATCCATTTCTAGAACATAAAAGTTCAAAGTGAAGAAGTGAAGAACCGAGTTATCCAGAAGATCTAGCTAAGATCATTGATAAGAGTGACTACACTAAACAAGGGGTTTCAATGCAGATAAAAATGCCTTCTATTAAAAGAAGATGCCATCTAGGGCTTTCCTAGCTACAGAGAGGAAGTCAATTCCTGGCTTCAAAGCTGAATCTCCTGGTAAGGCTAGCACAGCTAGTAACTTAAAGTTGAAGCTAACACTCATTTTACCATTTTGTAAATACTATAGACCTTTTAGAATTACACTCAATCTACTCTACCTATGCGCCATACATGGAACAACAAAACCCAAATAACAATAGCACATCTGTTGAGAGCATGTTTTACTGAATATAAAATAGAAAAAGCCATACTGAGACCTACTGCTCAAAAAAAAAAAAAAAAAGAAAAAGAAAAAAAGAAAGAAAGAAAAAAGATTCCTTTCCTTTCAAGATATTACTGCTCATTCACAATGCACCTAGTCACCTAGGAGGAGATGTAAAAGAAGACCAACAGTGTTCTTGTGCCTGCTAATCCAACCCTAATTGATGACTCTAAGCGGTTTAGGACTTCAGGGGAGGAAGTTAAGTGCAGATGTACAAATAGCAAGAGAGCTATCGTTACAAGTGGAGCATGAATATGTGACTAAATTTCTGTAATTTGATGACAAAACATGAACAGATGAGGAGTTGCTTCTTACAGATGAGCGAAGACTGGTTTCTTGGGACAGAATCCACTTCCTTTCATCAATCCATCAAACTGAAGGGTTGCCACAAATCTTCAATTTGTACAAAATATAGTAAAGCAAAACACAATAAAATGAGGTTTGCATGTAGTATGTGCACACACAACAAACACATATATTGATTCTTTTTCTCTGAAGCACTAGACCAGTGGTTCTCAACCTTCCTAATGCTGCCATGTATTTTCATTGTTAGAAAGGGGTTGTGGCCCACAGATTGAGAACTGCTGCACTAGACTAATAAAATGGTTCTCCTCTCTAAGCACGGATTCAGGAACCCTGGCACCTTCTACCTTACAATTCTAGTGAAGAAGCTGGGAATGCTGAACAAAGAATTTAGAACATTACATAACTTATTTGATAAAGCAGTGATAAGGTTTGAAAGGATTGACTTCAATTTGAAAGAATGCTATCAAATAAGCATCACATGCTACAAACAGATTTTCATGAAAGAAAGAGTAAATAGATGTAGAAAACTTCATTGTTGTCTTATTTTAATAAAAAGCCACAGGCACCCCAACTTTCACCAACTAAAACCCTGATTAGTCAGGAGCCATCAACAAGGAGGCAAGAGTCCCCACCAGCAACAAGACCATGACTTGCTGAAGGCTGAGCTGAAGGCAATAAGGTCTTTTTAAATGGAGGTATGCACATCATTTATAAGACACAAAGCTATTGCACACTTACTGGACTATAGTATGGAGTAAACATAACTTTTATATGCAATGGAAAAACCAAAAGTTTCATGGAGCTCACTTTATTGCAATATTTGCTTTATTGTGGTGGTCTGGAACTAAAACCATATGATCTCTGGGTATGCCTCCTGATTATGGAGGATGAGAAGTTCTGAGAGCTAAAGTCAGAAAGCTGTAGATCCAGGAGAGCTGATTGTATTCCAGCCTGAAAACCAGCAGGCTCAGAACCTAAGATGAACCAATGTTTCAGCTTGAGTCCAAAGGTAGGAAAAACTGATAACCCTAGTCAAGCCATCAGAAAGGAATAGTTACTGCTTCCTTAAAGGAGGGCCATCCTTTTTGCTATATTTAGGCTTTCATCTCAGTGGAGATCAACCCACAGTAGAAAGAACAATCTGCTTAATTCACTTTCTTTAGTCAAATGTTAACCTTATTGGAAGATAACCTCAAAAGACACACATAGAATAATATCTAACCAAATATCTGGGCATCTTTTGGCCCAATTAAGGGGACATATATAATTAAGTTTCATAGCCATTCACTCCTTTGGAACATCAGAAACCAGAAATGTTAAGCCGCTGAAATTATTAAATTTTCTATTTAAGCAATGCCTTATAATAATAATATAAGCACATATAATAAGTAAAACTGTGCTCATAAATAAAAGGACCTAGAAACAATAAAAAATACTTCAAGAAATATAGTCCTAAGTGGGAAAAGAATCAAAATAACAGAAATTATATTTGAAAACACAACTTTCTGGAGGTTTAGGCAACAAAGTACTATAAAGCATTTGGCAGAGTCTGAATCTGATATTATAAAAATGAGAAACCATTGACATTGGTGAAATAATCAGAGATGAAAGCCTGAATATGGAAATATTATTTGGTTATACTAATTATAGAAAAAATAAACTATATATGCACTGAGTTTTAAAGCCATAGCTATAGACTAAAGTTAAAATGACTAGCACCATTTAAAAAATAATGTTTACCCAAATATGTTAATAATGATATATTTACTTATTTATTTGGGATTTGTACTACCTTAATATGCATAGTTTCACAAAGGTAGATTGAGAAAACTTGCAAAATACAAAACAAAAATATAAACTCATGAGAGTTGGAACTCTCCCTCTCATTTCTGGATTCATGGTGCCCCAATGCATTCTGGTACATGATAAATAGGTATAGATATATGTTTTCAGAATGAATCACAGAAATAAAAAGGTTAAAGGGGGATGGGAAATAGATGTTACCAAGCAAACAACTAGGATAAGCCTGTTGTTGTAGCAGCACTACAGCAATAAATTCAGCACAAGGATTTTAGACAATTAAGGGAAAACAAAAAATAAAATGAGTGAGTTTTTATTCTCTATAAAAGTCTAGAAGACCTTGAGGTGGAAAAATATTTTTCTGTAATTTAACTGCCAGGAAAATTTATGGAATGAATCCTTATATAATAGATATCTTTACTTGTGGTTTTATGAGAGAGAAATAGTTATGTCAATTCTTTGTCATTAGCCTGCTAACATTTAGGGTACATTGTTAAAAGTTAACACAGATGAAGCATTTCTACAGAGAAAGGACGTAATAATGCAGTTTGCAATTTTATGATCTAATTTAATACAAAGAATTAGTCATTCATATTTTTAAATTGTAGTCAAATAACATTTTGGTGAACAATGGCCCACTTATACTATAATGGTTCCTTTAAGATTATAATGGAATTGAAATGACTTCATGTCCTACTACTGTTGTAACATCAAAGTGCTAGACCTTACTCAAATGTTTCCAGTGGTGCTGGTATAAACAACTCTACTGAGGTGTCAGTCATATAAAAGTATGGTAGATAAAATTATGTACAACACACAATACTTGATAATGATAGTAAATGACTATGTTAGTGATTTATATATTTACTAGACCATACTCTATCTTATTACGGTATAGTCCCTCTTCTTAGTTTAAAAAACAAACAAACAAAAAAAAACGTAAACTGTAAAATAGCTTCAGGCAGGTTCTTCAAGAGGTATTCTAGAAGAAGGCATTGTTTCTGTAGGAGATGACCTCTGTAGGTTACGGCCTCTGAAGACCTTCTAGTGGGACAAGATGTAGAAGTGGAAGACATTGATGTTGATGACCTAACCTTGTGTAGGTCTAGGCTAATGTGTGTGTTTTATGTCTTAGTAACAAAAATGTTTAAAAAGTAAAAACAAAAAAATTTTTTTTTAAAAATAGGAAAAAGCTTATATAATAAGGATATAAAGAAAGAAAACATTTTAGTACAATATATAATGTGTTTGTGTCTTAAGAGAAACATTACTACAAAAGAATTAAAAGTTTTTAAAAAATTAAAAATATTTATGAAGTAAAAACATCACAGAAAGCTGAAGTTATTTCATAATTGACGGAAAATATTTGGTATAAATTCAGTGTGGCCTAAGTGTTTATATAATCTACAATAGTGTACAGTAATGTCATGGGCCTTCTATTCACTCATCACTCACTGACTTACCCAGAGCAACTTCCAGTCCTTCTATTCATGGTAAGTGCCCTATACAAGTGAATCATTTTTTATCTTTTTATTGCATTTTTACTTCTCTATGTTTAGATAAACAAATACTCACCATTGTGGTACAATTAAATACAGTAGTTAGTACAGCAACATGCTGTATGGGTTTGAAGTCTAGGAGCAATAAGCTAAGTGATTCCTGACTGGGTTCTACATCTATGAAGAAATATTCTCTATTATAAATTTCTTCAGTCTTACTATAGACATGTTGTATTTCCACAACTTTTATCATAATTTACTTTAATAGAAAAAATAAGAAATGGAAAGATTAGGTTAAAAATTTTTGTTATTGGGTGGTGCCTGTGGCTCAAGGAGTAGGGCACCAGCCCCATATACTGGAGATGACAGGTTCAAACGCAGACCTGGCCAAAAAAAAAAACTGCAAAAAAAATTAATAAACAAAAATAAAAAAATTGTTATCACATCATGCAAATAATACTGGATAAATATTTTCCCAAGTTAGAGGGTACTTTTGAACTTATCTGGCTACGTGGCATTCACTTGAAGGATTACAAATCAAATGGGAAGGCAGATAATTGTTACGTCTTAAAGAGAAGACTTCTTCCAAAGAACCTATAAGACTAGCATGATTCAATAAACTGATTTATTATTATTAATTTCTTTTCTTTCTTTTTTTGAGACAGAATCTCACTGTATCACCCTCGGTAGAGTGCTGTAGCATCACAGCTCACAGCAACCTCAAACTCTTGGGGTTAAGCCATTCTCTTGACTCCCAAGGAGCTGGGACTACATGTACCCACCACAATACCTGGCTTTTTTTCTTTTTTGCAATTGTCATTGTTGTTTAGCTGGCCAGGGCCGGGCTCGAACCTGCCAGCCACGGTAGCTGGCATTGTACTCACTGTGCTATGGGCGCCAAGCTGATTTATTAATTTCTTGATGGCTAATGTTTTATCCAAGAAATTCTGGGGAGGTCAGCCAGTAAATAATAGAACCCATCCTTCACTAAATCATTAATCAAATATTTATGATTGTCAATTATGTGGCAGGCATTGCGTTAGATACTGCATCTATAATAATTAGCAAAATGTACATGACCTCTGATCTCAAAAAGCTTATAGTCCAGGATGGAAAGGAGATGATATGCAAATAACCCGGGTAGAGTATGTAAACTATACTAAGTGACAGAAGAGTAAAGTAGGGAGAGTTGGTAATTGGGGAGCTGAATTTGCATGGTAGGTGAGGGGCCAGGAGAAGCCTCTCTGAGGAAGTAATATTTAAAAGTAGATGCAAAGGACAGGAAGGACTGACTTTCCTACACTCAGGACAAAGGAAGCAGCAAAAGGAAACGAAAAGGGAAGACAGAAGTATAAGAAGTGCTGTTTCTGAGTATGTATTGTGTTTCAAGGATGCTTTAATTCCAATTTTTACAACATTTGTATAAAGAAAGTGAGGCTTAGGGAGAGAAGTAATTTAGCCAGGGCTACACATGGTTACTTAAAGACTAGATCAAAGTTAAGTCTAACTTCAATCTCTATATTCCTTTCCATCATGGCTCTAAGGTTAAAAGATTAAATTATTTAATCCTCACTAAATGGCATTAAAAGTTGCCTATGAAATATAGTTCAGTGTTAAACATTTTCTTATTATAGCTCACCCTTTATACATAAATGCCAATTTATATGTTTTATATTTTAATAGCCATATTTTGATTTGTATCCATTTAATATTTTATGCACATAAAGTCAGTTGCTTAAATGGCATTTTTTTCCACCAAAGACTTTAAAGCAGCTTAAAGGATACATACAAATACTGTACTAGCAATTTCATGGCATTACCTTATATTTGCATGGCACTCTAAAATTTTATAAAGTGTTCTCACACAAATTTTAGGATTTGTTTGATATTTAATGTATTTACATTTCTTAAAAAAAAACAAGGCTAAACAGTAAAGTTTACTATGGGAACTATATATCACATGCTAGATAATATCACTATTTCTGGATAAAGTTTCTGGAAAGACTGTCTCCATTAACCATTAAAAACTTTCAACTTTCTATGATAGGTTGAATAATGCTCCTTGAAGATGTACATACACACCTGGATCCTGCAAGTGTTACCTCACATAGCAAAAGAGGCTTTGCAGAAGGAAATAGGTTGCTAATTAGCTGACTTTAAAATGGGGAAAATATCCTGGATTATCCAGGTGAGTCCATGTAATTGGAAGAGCTCTTAAAAGTGGAAGAGGAAGTCACAAAGAAATAGGCAAGAGTGAGAGGTGTGCTAGCCACCATTCCACCTTGAAAATGGAGGAAAGCAGCCATGAACCAAGGACTGGAGGGAGCCTCCAGAGCTTAAAAACAACCCTCACCTGACAATCAGTAAGGAAAATGGGGACCTCAGTCCTACAACCACAGGTACTGAATTCTATCACCCAACTGAACACACAGAGCTTCTAGTAAGAAGTGCTTTCCTGCCCATGCCTTGATTTTGACTGGATCAGACCTGTGTCAGACTTCTGACCTACATAACTGTGAGAAAATAAATCTGTGTTGCTTTAATTGCTAAGTTTAATTGCAGTAAGTTGTCATAGCAGCAATGAAAAACTCCTATTCTTCCTATCATTCCTATACTCCTGGCTTCTCTGAAACTTTGAAACTTTTCCTACTAACCAAGTCCTAGTTGATGAGTGCAAATGCTTTTTCAGTTCTCACATGACCTGTTGTTCCTTCTGATCTTGCTATGTCTGCCTCCTTTGGGGAAGCCTCTCTTCTCCTGACTTCTATAATACCATCCCTGATTCTCTTCCTTTTCTCTGCTTCCTTCATAGGTACTTTCTCTAATCTTTTTTTTTTTTTTCTGCAAACCCAATGCAATAGGTTTTATTATTATTCAAACTTAGAAATACAAATAAAGAATGGAAGCAGAGAGGTCAGGAAACTTGCCCAAGTTCATACAGTTAGCAAGTAGTAAACCAAGAAATCGACCAAGAAAATCTGGCTCTCTTACATTAAACTCCAATTCATAGTCACCATGGACTACTTTATATTCTTAACTATCTTTTTTAAAGTATATTAGCCTTACCTTCCCTAATTCTATGGCATGTTCTTTAAAAGCAAGGAGTATATTTTATATATCTCTTTGTATTACTAGCATTTTTTGCACCATTTTGCACACGTTATATTAATCTGGATAACTGGATAGGTCTTCTTAAAGAACTGGGTGAGGGCAAGAGTTTTTAACAACATATAAATATATCCATAATTTCCATAGGACTTAAAATGACTTTCTCAAAATAAATTAGGCAACTTTGCAGTTCTAATAACAGAACTAAGCTGGTGGCCCAGAAGAACTACTGCTGTTTTCAATACTACCTAATTTTTCATGGACAGAGCCACAAACACTGAGAGACCTGACTCTGCCTGGTGCAGTGGCTCACCACTTTCTCTAATCTTATATATTAGATTGTTAAGTGTTTCTTAGGGGTCTGTTCCCAAATTCTCTTGTTACATTATAAATACCCTTGGCTTCTACTTATAAAAGCTAAGGAGCGCCAAACCTTATTAACAGCATAAAGGTCATGTTTTAGTTTTAACTCATTATCTATCTTCAGTGATTTACCAAAGACTCTAGTAATGTGAACTTGTCCTTTCCTATCTAAAACCTGTTTCTCTGTCTTCTTAATTCTCTACTGTTTACTCCGTCTCCACTCAACCAAATCAGTTATAGTATTTTGCCACTATCGTAAAACTATGTGCTTTCTCACTGGTCCCTTATGTCACTGGTAACTAAATCTACTTGGGTATTTTTAGATTGTCTCTATCCCAATCTCACAGCCTTAATTAAAGAACCTATCATTTCTGCAAGGGATTGATAAACTTCCACTTTGCCTCTTTTTTTTTTTTTTTAAACTATTTTATTTATTTATTTATTTGGTTGCAGCTGTCATTGTTGTTTGGCGGGCCCAGGCTGGATTTGAACCTGCCAGCTCAGGTGTACGTGGCTGGCGCCTTAGCTGCTTGAGCCATAGGCGCTGAGCCCCACTTTGCCTCTTACTTGCACTATTACCAATCTCCACATCTATTCTTTGCCTTCTTACTACCATTATCTTTCTACAAAAACAAGTCTTAATTTACATGTCCATAAAAATGTTCAATGGTTTTCTGTAGTTCCGAAGACTCATTTCTTTCACTCTGAACACTCATGTAACACAGTTATGCTTCCATACATGCTATTTCTTGTAACTGAGATGACTTTGTGGTGTTATTCAGTTTTAGTAAGTGATGGAAGACTCAGAAAATACTGATAGGCCTCAGGAGTGCTGTTTGAAAATAACCTTTTGTTTTTTGAGGCAGAGTATCACTTTGTCTCTCCAAGTAGAGTGCAGTACTTCATCATAGCTCACTCTGACCTACACGGTGGGGTTTAAAGCATCCTTCTGCTTTAGTTTCCCCAGTAGCTGGGACTATAAGTGCCTACCACAATGCCCAGCTCATTTTTCTACTTTCAGTAGACATGGTCTTGCTCTTGCTCTGGCTGCTCTCAAATTCTTAAGCTCAAGCAATCCTCCTGCCTCAGCTTCCCATGAAAACCACATCTGAAAGTTTTAGTTGGGTGGTGCCTGTGGCTCAAAGGAGTAGGGTGCTGGCCCCATATACTGGAGGTGGTGGGTTCAAACCCAGTCCCAGCCAAAAAATAAATAAATAAATAAACTGCAAAAAAAATGTTCTAGTCATCATGGAACTCAACTATAGAGTGATATAATAGAAAGCATACTGAACTTGGCATCATCACACCAAGTTTCTACTTCTATTATTAAAAAGGCAAGTGATTAAAACATCTCTGGGCCTGTGTTCTCACTTGTGAAGTGAACTACAACATAATCTCTAGGTCCATGAAAGCTGAAAATTCTAGTTTCTAATTAAGAACACTAAAAAGTATTAGGTACAGAAAAACAAGTAGTAGAGGTAATTTACAGCACTATTCAATTTCTACAAATATCCTACAATACATCATTTACACACAATAATTAACCATGTCAATGTAAACTAAAAGTAAAATCTTAAGCCCCCCAACCCAACTGAATGGACTCCCTCTTAGCTAAGGGAACCCCAGAGACACCTTAAAAACTGAGTTTTGGTGACCAGGGATAGGATATCTGACAAAACCTCATTATACCCCCTCCGTTTTGTATTTTAGATACAACTGACCAACATTAATGTTAAGTATATCATAAGACTGACAGAAGAGACTCTTTGTAGCAGTAAAATATCAAATTATAAACAAGATCTAAGGCCATCTCAGGCCAGAGTTAAGTCACCCACCCCTACATAGAATACATTAGGTTCTAACTGTCTGGGGAAGGTCTTATGGTTCACTGCTTACATCTATCTGTCCTTGAGTAAAGAATCTTGAGTCCCTCAAAATGTATGGATTCCTATTTTTGTATTGATTAATATATAACCTACTCACATTGAGAAGGACAGATCTATTTCTGAATTAAGAAGTTTTAATCGTACTGCACATAAAACATTTTAGCCTGTATGTTGTCATCTGTAGCCAATGACTATAACTTCTCTAGTGTACCCTCAATGACAAAGGAAATTTCCTTATAAGAAGACCCCCCTCCTCCTAGACTTTCTTATAAAAACCATTCTAACTTGGAATAGACTTTAGAAAATACCCAATTTTGTTGGTGTGTATTTCTGGGCCACAGTTCAAGTCATACTGGCTCAGAATAAACCCCTTTAAAATAACTTACAGAGTTTGGCTTTTCCATTATCAAATAAGTAGATAAGACAAAGAAGAGGGAATATCTTGTTCAAGGATTTGGGGTAAGATGCAAATGTACTTGGAAGATCAAATCAGATATAAAGAAAAACTATAAAATGAAAAGAGGTCGGATTTATAAATACCAAAAGGAAGGCTACCTATAGTAATGTATAAAATTTATAGTAATGTAAAAAATTTTAAGTACATAAAACCATAACCCGGGATTGGTTATCTATCTCCTTCTCCTGAGCTTTTTCACCATTGGCTTTTAAATCCCAAGCAAATGCCTTCTTCTTGTTGTTTGGGCTGATGCTATAAATAAAATCAGCTTAAGTGTCTGACTGATAGTAAACAGGGTTGGGGCGATAATGAGTCCCTAGTAATTAGGGCCTCATTGGATCCAGCACAACCCTTTGGGTTCCTCCCCAGCGGCGCACACTGGGCTCCGCGCGGAGTTATCTAGGGAGCGGCTCCAATGGCCACTGCTGCCCTGAGGGCTTGGTCCCTTCTAGACAGAGGTGGGATTGAGTAAACTGAGCCTATTTTGGTCTTGTTTGCAGTTTTGTGAGGCGTAGGCAGCAGAATCAGCAGAACTTGGACGCTCCCGGACCCCTCCACAGTCCTCGGGGGCGCGCACTGGGCTCGAGCTTGGAACGAGGCAGAAATGGCAACCGCTGGAATAACGGACTCGGCTCCCCGCGGCTCCATAAGCCTGCAGGGGGAGGCCGCGCTGGGCAGGGCTCCTGGTTTCTCCGCGCCTGCCCCTGCTCCAGCCCCAGAGCAGCAGGTGGACACAGCAGCCCCGCTGGCCCGAGGTGGCATCAACTCCCTCCGTCCAGCGCCGGCCTTCTTCGCACCCACAAGGGGGGCAAAGCCCACCCAAGACCCTCGCTCGCTGCACCTCCATCGCCAAACTCAATATCCACCCCCTCACCTGGCCTCGATCCTTTAGCCTATTCCCGCTGCAAAATAAAGAGGTGCGGCCCAGGAGTCCCCACCCTGAGGAACGCAGCCGCGACTCCGATGCCTCACCCCAGCCTGAGCACAATGGGCCGCGGGAAAGTGGCCTGCTGCTCACGCACCTGTCTTGAGGGCCTGTTTTCGGCAGCGGCAGCTCAGATGACCGAATCGCTGCCACTTGGTCCTGGCGTCTCCCCAGACCAATCCCGCAGGCGGCCGCGCAGCAGCGACTGCTAACTGCGCATGCGCGTGCGGCGGCAAGCAGGGCGAGGCGCCCGGGGCGCGCACCTGCACGTGGGGCTCAACCGCCGCGCAGCCGCGCCCCCGCGACCCCATGACCCCGCGCCGCCCCGCCGCCCCGCCGCCGAGCGCGCCCGCGACCCCGCGACCCCGCGCCGCCCTGCATCCGAGCGCGCCCACCGGGCGCTGCTGGGCCCCGGCTCGGGGGTATCAAGGAATTGTTTCTCGTTGGCCCAAAGACTTTCCCTCCTCTGAGCGCCTTGCTCTCTGTGCAAACAAAGCGATTCTTCTCTCTATTTTACAAGTCCTGGAGTTTATGTAAATCGTATTATAGGTGCAGTCTGGTTAGTGCGCTACGTTTTTTCCTAGAGTTCTGTATGTGAAGAGGTGAGCAGTCATTGTGGTGAGCGGACAGCCTTCCTACTTGGTTGGTTTGTGTGTGATAAACATAGACATGTAAATGTTAACTTAGTATTCTTTTTCTACTTATAATATATAAAACAATATATTCCTTTTCTTAAAAATACTACTGATAAGAATTGCCAACATTTCTTGTGCTCACTGTGCTCTAAGTGTTTTATATTTATTATATCATTTAAACTGTACAACAAACCAGTGGGAAAAGCATTAACTTGCTGGAATGTACACAGCTCGTAAATAGGGGAAGCAAGATTTGAATCAGCCCTGTTGCTCTCAGAGCCTGTAGTTCCAACCAAATAGTAAAATAAAAATGCAACCTAGACATGGTATTGAATCATAACCTTCTTTTCTCTGTAGATGATGGATCGTGCAGCTTTTACTTGCTATATTTTGTAATAAATCCTGACCTGGAATTTCATATACTCTTGATTTAAATTTTATTAGAAGAACAACATTTAGTTGACCAGTTAGTCTAATAGATCTGTTGAAGCGTCTCCGATTAAAAGATTGATGGTATTCCATGCACATGTGATTATTGCCTAAGGGTCAAGGTCATTGAACATTTTTTCACATTGCTTCACTAATAAGGCTACCATGTCTAGAGCTTGGATGCTGTCCTCCTGAAGAGTGTTTGGATACTGTTAAATTTACTTGTTAAAAAAGAGACACATTTTATTTGAGGTACTTTGCAACAATATATTTCCCTTAATGCCATCTTCCATCTTTCCAGCTTCTATTATTCAACATAATTCTGTGGCCCATAACAAATACACTTTATTTCCTAGAGAAAGATGTGTGAAGGGTGCATTCAGAGTTTGCAATAAAGAAGCTGAACACTAAAAGCATAAAAATAGGGATTTGGGGGCTAAAATTTAGTTTTACCTTCTTGGTCACACAGTACTCAAAACCTTAAGTTTTGACTCATTGGCTGCTACATTCACTGTCCACATTAAATTAAACTTTGTCTCCATAAAATCTTCTAAAAAAACTTGCCCCAATCCTCAGTCCCTGTGCCATTTCTCTGCCTGAGATTCTAATTGCTTTAGAAACGGTTGCCAGGAGTTACCTAACTGATCCTTACCAGTCAGAAGTTCCTACCTACACTTTGCATAATGAGTCGATTTAATCCTCAACTCATTTAAAAGTTCCCAGTGATCCTTTGTTACCTACTCTGATTCCCAACCCTGAAATTCAAGCCTTTAACCTCCACCTTAAGCTCCACCGTTATTTGCCATGTAATGAAAGGTTGATTGAATATAATATTTATAATTTTAAAAGGCAGTTTTTCACCAGAATAATATAGTGTGATAATAATGTAAGAGGCATAAAAATAATCTGACAATGAGACCAGTGGTGTGGCTCTTTTAGAATGATGGGGTGTTTTGAAATACAAGAGAAAGAGTCCTAGAAGGTAAAGCTGAGTGGGCGAGTTGTGAAGTATTCTGACCCATCAGAGTTGAACAGACATTTAGGGAAAGCCCAAAAGGACCTAATCTAGTTGGAGGGGCCAGGGTAATTAGATAGCTAGAAAAACATTAAAAGCAGGAAATGTCCATGCTAGCTGATGGAACAGACTGATGCCCTATGGAGAGTGTTCTTTATAATCAAAATTAATTAATTATTAATGGTATGTTGCTCTATATAATTGATCTAAAAGTATTATTCATAGTTTACTTATGAGGAAATAGGCCCAGGTAAGTTATGTAACTTGTTCAAGCTCACACAGTTCTAAAGGTACAGAATGAGAATACGAAGCCAGTGTTCTTTCTATAACACTTTGCCATTTGAAAAATAGTCCTGTGATTCCCAGATTTATAAGGCTACAAGGAGTGAAGTTATCACCCAAACACAATGAGTGAACTCAGAGCCCAGATAATAAAAAAATTAAAATAATATATTTTTGTAGTTTAATATATTTAGAAATGTATTTTTTAAAACAGTACAGAAAACAGACAAAAGGAAACAAGCACTCTGTATTCTGTGTTCTCTCTTGTAAAGCAGGCACAAAGATTATCCCAAAGATGATGTTTCTTTGAACAGAGAGGTTATGGGAAGACTTGAAAATTAATTGGAAAAATTCCTATAGGTCTTCAATGCAGAAGAAGTAATTGAAAAGTGAAGTATCTTTAGTAGTATATTCAATAGGTCATGCGATTTTTTTATTATACTGTCAAGGAGAAAAGGCACTTAATTATTGTCTGAACAAATTTATAGGTCACTATTTGAAGTAAAGTGGTTAAGAGTGTATATTTTCAAATGTTATAAAATAGCAAAAGTAGCTGGTGATAAAATTTGAAATTGTGATTAATCTCCTTGGCTGTGATCTGTGTATATAAAGTAAAATTTAAATATATACTTATATAATAAATGTCATTATTTAAAAACAAAGAATACCAAATAATAGAAATAATAATAGTCATCATTGTTTTCTTCCTCATTTTAACCGGAATTTTTCTGACTAATGTATATGGTTAGCAGAATGAGTTTTTATTTTGTATCTCAAGATAAAACCTCCAAGAAACATTACTTGATTCAGGACTTATAGAAAAAAATACATGTGTAGTTATCAAAAGGGCATATTATTGGTATCAAGATAGACTAAGAAATGAATGGAAAAGAATAGATTCTAGATACACACCCACATGTGCCATGTTTTGACCTGGAAATCAAGGCCATGCTCTTGAAATTCTCAGCTTATAGAACTGTGAGCTAAATAAACCTCTTTTCTTTAATAAAATGTCCAGTCTCAGGTCTTCTGTTATAGCAACACAGCACAGACTAGGACAATATAGACAACCGATTTTCCACAAAGTTATGAAGGCAATTAGTAGAGGACACCATAGTCTTTTCAAAAACTGGTGGTGGTACAATTGAATATTCACATATAATAAATCGTTCAATCCATACCTCAAAGGATATATATAAAAGTTATACTCAATGTGAATCACAGCCCAAAATACAAAACTTAAAACTACAAAGCTTCTAGAAGCAAACATAGGAAAAAGTATTTTTTGATTTTGAGTCATGCTACGGACTGAACTGTGTTTCCTCGTTCATATGTTGAAACCCTAACCCCCACGTGACTATATTGGCATTGAAGAGGGGTGATTAAGGTCAAATGAAGTTATGAAGATAGAGCCCTGATTACAATAAAACTTGTTTTTCCTTTTTTTTTGAGAAGAAGAAGAGACTCTTAAGAGTTGGTGAGAGCTCGAGACGAGATGACCTAACTGATTTCATAATTGGAACTGAAATTGGAGGGGTCTTGCTGAGGACAGCAAGAAAAGGTAGCAGTCTGCAGGCCAGATAGAGAGCCATCACCAGAAACTGACCGCATTGACATGCTGGTCTCTAAGTTTTGACATCAGCAACTCTGCATGTTGTTGAAACCCTTCAATCTCTGGGATTTTGTTATGTCAGCCCAAGAAGACTAATATGGTTTAGAGAAATATTTCTTAGATATGACACCAATAGTTATGTCTCATAAAATAAAAATGTTTGATAAATTAGAGCTCATCAAAATTAAAATTCTGCTCTATGAACCCTTGTCATTTGTAAAAATTTTGATGTTACTTTGTAAGTGTATATTTTGATTAGTTTTGTATGACAATTTAACAAATTATTATTAATGTGGGCTTTTAAAATTACCCAAGATTATTAAGAAGTCTTTCTGGCTGGAAATTGGCTCCACAAAACATAGTGAATTTCCTAAATTAAATTTGTGACACTTAAATATTTGTAGATGTGAAAGGACTATTGACAGACTATAACCAGGGAACCGTCACCTCAAAGTAACCGGAACCTGAGAAGCTAGCTGATGGTTATTTGAAGAAGTACAGATAGTAACCTGGTACAGAGAAAACTGGTAAAAAGCATAGGTAAGAGTGTTATATTCAAGACTATAGTATAATTAAAGTTAGATGAAAACAGATTCAGAAAACCTGGTTGTTAAAGTGTTACTGTGAATAACAAATACATGTTTGAAGTTAAGTCACTGAAACATTGGGGCTGCATGTTACTGCAACATAAATCAGCCTATCTGCTGTTTGGCAGACTGAGAGTTCCCCAAGTGAGGAGTTTTTGTCTGTCCAGCAGACAAAGGGAGGAACAGCCCCATAAATTCACACGCAAAGATTCTATCTAGAGACCCAGAGTGATCGGACACTGTATTAGCTAGCCTGTAACGAGACAGATAAGCGCTCTGCCAAACCAAATTTCTCAAGCTCTTTTTATTGAGTTTTTTTGGGGGAGTGGGGGGCGGGGGGAACATGCATATACGAAGTAAAAAAGTGAGAAATTAACAATCTCATGTTTTAATTAAACAGGTGGTCTTTTATTCAAGGAAGAGGGCTACCAGGGCGAAGGACAGTGAAGCACTAAATTGCGGATCAAAGGACGCTGTGGTAGGACTTAATGAGGGAAAGTTAGAGTCCACAGGGTAGATAGCTGAGGCTTGGAGGTTGACTTTCAGCTGCTTTCTATCTTTATTGATATCCTCTCTCTGTGAAGATGCTGATTTCTATAGACTAGTTTTTCATCAATTCTGCTGAACATTCCATCCTCCCTTGCCACCTTAGGCGGGCAAGGGGTGGGGCATGGCTGATGCCCCAGTCATGCCTGTCTGAATCCTCTGGAATGCCAGGCTATATACTACAGCTTCTACCCACGTCTGACAGATTCATTTCTCTTTCCCAGACTTCTTTTCTTCTTGATTTATCTATGTTAGATGCTACAACATGATATGTAGGTGTGAAGGTAACAGGACTTAGGCTCCAGCTCTAGTGAAGATTGAAAAAGTCAGGAGAAAGGATTCTTTCATTGGTATCCCAAAGGTTGTTTTATATTGTTACGCATACTTCTGATTTAGAAATATTTTCAAAAATACAGAAAAGGTTCAAAACAGTGCCAAAAACTTCTATATATCTTCACTTAAATTATTTAGTAATTTTTAACACAATGTTATATGTGATTTTTCTCTTATCTGTCATCTATCTCTATATCTAATTTTTCTGAAGTATTTGAGAATAGGTTGCATATATTGTACCCTTTACTACTTAATAATTCAGTATATATGTTTTAGGAACAATATTTTCTCTTATATACACAATATGGTGATCTAATTCAGGGAATTTAACATGGATATAAAACTTTACAGACAATATTCTAATTTTGTCTGCTGCCTCAATGATGTCATTAATAGCATTCTTCCATTACGGGATTTAATCTAGAATAAAATATTACATGTCATCATGTCTCTTTAGTCTCTTTTAGTCTGAAAATGTTGATTCCATATTTTCTTACCTTTATGACATAAGCATTTTTGAAGAATCCAACCCAGTTATCCTCCAGAATTGTCTCTAAGCATGGATTTATGTGATATTTTCTCATAATTGGATCTACGTTATGAAATTTTGGTTGGAATACCTTGTAAATGATGTGCGATCTTTTCAGGGTAATTTACCTGAGACATATGATATCCATGTGCCCCTTATTGGTGATGTTAATTTTCAACACTCTTATTTAAGGTGTTGCCTGCTTTGCCTTCCATATAGTTGCATTTTTAAAATTTGTAATTAATAAGTAATCTGTGTGAACAAACTTTGTGACTCTGTAAATGTCCTGTTCTTCCTCAGACTTTACTCTCTCACTACTCCAGATTTAGCATTTATGAACAATTTTTATCTTAATCCATTTTACTATAATAATTGTAATATATTGATTTTTATCATTCTATCTTCTTTCTATATTTATTAGGCAACATTCTATTACAAAGAGATTTTACTTATCTATATATACACCCTTTCATCAACCTCATTATCTATCTATCATGAGAATAGAATCATGACTTCTGTATTTTATTTCATTAATATGCTTAGTTATCATATCTACCCTTTAATGGGCATTTGGATTATTTCCAGTGTTTGGCTATTGCAAATAAAGATGCTACAGGCATTAATGCACAAATGTTTGGGTGGAAGTACAGTTGAACAACTAGGTGTGAAATGACTAGGATGCCTCTGTTTAACAGTTTAAGAAAATGCTAAGCTATTTTCCAATGTTACGTGAGATTTCCACCAGCAAAGCATGAGAGTTCCAGTTGATGCACATATTTACCATTGCTTAGTAGGATCAGTCTTTAATTTTAGTTTTTCCTACTGTCCAATAAGTGGTACCTCATTGTGGTTTTGAGTGCTATGTAGTTTTCTTGTGTATTACCAGATGCCTGTCATCCGAGTTATATGATTTTGTCACACTGTGGTTTTAAATGCTATACAATTTTCTTATGTATCACCATATCTCCTCCGTTGGAGTTGTATTATTTTGTGTTCTCATGGTATATGGGAGCATTTATTTCCTTCACTGCAATTTTTAACATGTTTTTATGGGAAATAGCTGTTGAATTTTTTTTCAAAGGCTTTTTCAGCATCTGTGGCTTTTTTTTCCTTAGACCTGATAGTATCATACACTACAGTAACAGGTTTCCTAACAGAATCCTAAGAGGTACTTGCATGCCTAGATAAATATCAAGTCATTGTATGCTGTTTTCTTAGTGTGGCTTGGGATTTATTTCTAATGTTGCATTTAGGATTTTGCATCAGTTGTCATAAATGATGTTGCTATGTAGTTTTCTTTGTGCTGTCATTAACAAGATTAGGTACTAATGTTATATTTATATCATTAAAAGAATTGGAAAATTTTCCTTATTTGAAATACTCTGAAACTATTTTAAAATAGTAGGACTATTTGATTCTTAATAGTTTAAATGAATTTCCCTATACAATCATCTGTTCCTGGTGCCTCTTTATGTTATTTATTTATTTATTTATTTTTCTTTTTTTGAGACAGAATCTAACTTTGTTGTCCTGGGTAAAGTGTCATCGCATCATAGCTCACAGAAACCTCATATTCTTGGGCTCAAGTGTTTCTTTTTTCTCAGCCTCTCGAGTAGCTGGGACTACAGATGCCCACCACTACACCCGGCTATTTTTTTAAAGAATGGGGGTCTCACTCTTGCTCAGGCTGGTCTTGAATTTGTGTTCTCAAGCAATCCACCCACCTCTACCTCCCAGAGTGCTAGGATTACACTGCGCCCAGCTTTTATTCATTATTTCTTGATAGCTTTCTCTATTTCTTCTATGAAAATTGGTTGGTTTAACCTTTCTGTCTCTACTGCTGTCAATTTTGGTAAACAATTTCTTAAGAAATTATACATTTTATCTGGGCTTATAGAAAGAAAAGTAATATCAGTAAAACAAAAATCTATGGGTTTATATAAACTTTCTCCTAATTTATACCTGAATTTCTATCAAAATTAATACAGCATCTAAAAATATATGCCAAGGTTATTAAAGAACAAAAATATAAGACATGTTCCCATAGGAAATACCTGCCAGATTTATCTCACATTATTTGTTCCTAATTGTCACAATTCTGCAATAGGATTCAAGAATACATAACAGACCTTGAATCACCTGTGTTAGCAGAGGGTACCTCTTTCCCCTCTTTCCAAGACTGGAGACACATTTACCATCACTATTAATTAATAATTACATATTAGTATGTTGTGCTATTTACTTCATAAATCCAGCTGCTCTCAACCTGTGGGTTGTGACCCCTTTGGACCATCAGAAAACATATCCTGCATATCAGATATTTAATTATGATTCACAACAGTAATAAAATTACAGTTATGAAGTAGCAACGAAAATAATTTTATAGTTGGGGGTCACCACCACATGAGGAGCTATATTAAAGGGTCGCGGCATTAGGAAGGTTGAGAACCACTGTTATAGTCAATAATAAATAGTGCAGATTGGTGGCTTTCTTATCTTAATGCTTGAGAGAAATTTTGGCCATAGAGATTTTCATTATGTCTTCTTAAAAGAGCTTCTATTTTCTTCAAAAGTAGTTTTACAAAAAAGGATTTCAGGAGAATCTAGTTTCTACAAACTTAACTCCTGTATATTACTATTTGCCTTTATGTGTGTTTGAAGAATAGTGATTCTAATAAAGCAAAATTGATATAAATGCTATAAATCAAAAACTCAAACCAACAAATGAAACACTATTTGCTCAAGGTATATACCTCTGTTATATACAGCACAGCAAATAGTCTGGGGGTCCCCAAATCTCCCTTTCCTTATATGTCTCAGACCTGAGACCATGGGTGGTAAATGGAGCCCTCCAAATATCTACCATTTGGGATCAGTAAGGATGGGGATGAAAGCTGGGGCATCTCTCTTGGACACATTAGAAATATGCCCTAGAAATGCTTTGCTCTGACCAATTAAATGCTCTTACTCACGAGTCAAGGACAGAGGCAACTGGATTGAGTTTTTTTTTTTTTATTAAATCATGGCTGCGTACATTAGTGCAATCAAGGGGTACAATCTGCTGGTTTCATATACAATCTGAAATGTTTTCATCAAACTCTCTTTAACATACCCTTCATGGCATTTTCTTAGTTATTGTATGAAGACATTTGTATTCTGCATTTAGTAATTTTCACCTGTACCCTTCTAAGATGCACTGTAGGTGTGGCCACGCCAATTACCCTCTCTCCACCCCTCTCTTGCCCCTTTCCTCATATT
>CAUYON010033778.1:0-29913 GCA_963573935.1 Arctocebus calabarensis
AGCCATTATACTTTTTAAAATCCAAATGCTATGAATCCCATGTACTCAATCAATTAATGATGATTATTGACATGGTGGGGGTGAGGGAAGGGGAGAGCAGAGAGACAAAGAATGAGGGAGGGGTGGGGAAAGGAAGAGCAGAGAGAGGGAAGGAGTGAGGGCAGTGGGGTCTTGGGGTCTTGGTGTGTGCCACACCTTTTGGGGGCAAAACATGATTGTAAGAGGGACTTTACCCAACAAATGCAACCAGTGTAACATGGTTTCTTGTACCCTCAATGAATCTCCAACAATAAAAAAAAAAAAGAAAAAAAAATCCAAATGCTAGCACATGGCAAATGACACAGGGTAATATTTGATAAAATATACAAAATTTGAAGCAGACAATTTGGGGGTTATGACTCTGAAGTTTGTGTTTGGGTGTTCACGGGAAAGGATTGGTTGTGATCTGTGTGATCCCATGTATGGTAAGTGAATGGCCTTCCAAATGTTACAACCTAATGACTGAAATTTTTGAGTATGTATTGTATGGCAAAAGGCATTTTTCAGATGTGATTAAGGTTAGGGATCTTAGAATGGGTAGATTGTACTGGATTATGCAGGTAGGCCAAATCTAATCACATGAGCTTTAAAGAGCTGATAACTTTCTCAAGCTAGAGGCAGTAGATGAGGCAGAGAAGGTCAGAGAGATTTGAGGCATGACAAAGCCTCATCCCACTATTGCTAATTTTGAAGGTGAAAGAGCCAAGCATGTGTGTAGTCTATAAAGTCTGAGAAGGACCCCCAGCTGGAAGACTGCAAGGACATAGGCCTCCTGTCCTTTAACCACAAGAAACTGGGTTGGCCAACAAGCTAAATGAACTTCAAAATGGATTTTTCCTAGAGCATCCTAGTAAGACCCTAGTTAAGTAGCACCTTGATTTTGACCTTGAAAAAACAGAACAGAGAAACCAGAGAACTCAACCTAGACTTCTGATCTATAAAACCATGAGATAATATACTTGTGGTGTTCTAAGCTCCCAAATTCATGGTAATTTGTGAGAGTGGCAACAGAAAACAAATCAGCCCAGTTTTCTCTGCCTTTCATATCAAGATAAAATTGACTTCAATATCCCCTCTGGTGTCCTACTACTGCTTTGTATATGGTATTATCTCAAGCAGAATAAATTATACTTTTAAGTCTTCTTTGGTTCTCCTCTTCTATTAGAATAGTGTTTTTTAACTTCTTTTATTTCATGGCACACTTGAACCTATAGTTAGACTTCTGTGGCACACTTAAATTATGTTGTTCAAAAAAAAAAAGTTAAAAAATATATTTACGGTACTTTGAATTTCTTTAGAAAATAATTTAATTAATGATCCTTAAAAATTTTCAAGTACACTTAAGATCCTCTCACAACACACTGGTTGAAAATCACTGTCCTAGGTAGTCTTATAGAGGGGATACGTGATTGAGTTTGCTTGTTCCTGCTCTCTGCCATTGCCAAGGAAAGGAGGAGAGGCTGGCAAGTTGGAAAACCAGCCACAGGCAGAGGAATCGAAGCAGCCCCAGCTGAGGCAGCCAAAGGCTTTCTAGATGAGCAGCCAGCCCCCCACCCCCTGGGAAAGTAGAGAGCAAGCGTAGCCAGGATCAGGATCAGCAGAGCTGCCTGATGGTCCCAGATGCACAAGCCACGAGCACCCACTGGATGCTGCCAAGGCTTTGTGATTATTGTTACACATCATTATGGTAGCAACAGATAACTCACGTGGACCTGAAGGAAACTTTTGTTCTGAGATTATCAGCCTTTTTACTCTTTCTTCTCTGTCTCATGTCTTAGCCACCCTATTTCTAGCCTTGCTTTGATATGTTTTCTGTCTCTACTTTTCTATCTCACACTTATTCCTAACAATATTAATTTCTTAGCTTGAACAAGTAGCTTCTTTCAGCAGGCTTAAAAAAACCCATTTTATTAGAAGCAAACTATTTGGGGACATAGACTCAAAGACTCCTCCATAAAGACGGAATCATAACAGGAGGTTAATTCTGAGGATGTTCTAATGATGCCTTTGGAGACTGGGTCACCAGTGTCTAAGACTCTCCAAAGCAGCTCATTTGCCAGCTAACTGCCACTGAGTCAGGGAGCCAGAACAGTCTCCAAGAGGGGAGAAGTAATGCTTCTGGTCATGGTTTCTTAGATTAGATAACATCATTCAAGCTCCAGGGTCATTCCAGGTCTCATGCAAGCCTCATACTATCTTGTACCATTATTTTTAATACATATGTTACAAATCCTTGTTGAGGATATATTTTGTAACATATACAAAACCCTTGACTTAGGCTTTGCCTTTTATGTCTTTTTGTAATCACGATATGTTGTCCAATGTACCCTGTATATAGAGGGTCCTAAATGAGTATATATTGATAATGATGATGAAGAAAAACAAGAGGCTGAAGGAAGAAGAAAGATTATATGGAAAAAAAATACTCTAATTAGTTTTTAACCTCTTTTACCTTTTTTATTTTAGCCTGGGGAGATGCACTGTAGATTCAAAAGGGAACAAATGTAAACAAATTTCCTTAAATAGTCATTCTTAGAAAAGAGACCCAGATGCAGAATGTACAAATCAAAATGAATAGCAACTTGCAAACTGGAGACTTTAAAACTACCAAGTCAGAAAGTATGGCTCCAGTGTGTACCTAGTGATTATTAAGTCAGTAACGATTATGAAATCTGCAGTAGTTCCATATGCCCAGGACAGAACGCTTGCTGGAAGGCAGCTGTTGATGTGAAAATCATTGCTTAATGTGAAATTTGCTTTTAATAACTCCTTGGCAGAATCATACTAGCAATTATAACTCAAAGCAGAATATGTTGCAACAACATGTGTGAAAATATCAAGGATCTGAAATTCATTTTATTTAGGACGCTCATCCTTTGCCTTATACTCAGAATTTCCACTGCATCCTGCATTCATTTGGAATTTGCATCATTTCCCTAGACTGTGAATAAAGTTTAGCCATAAATTCAAAAGTGATGTGTACTTACAGTAGTCCAAATTGCCTATTTTAAATTCCTAACACCTACACACAAAAGTTGGCCACTTCCGATAATCAGTGTAACACCTGACCTTAATAAAATGGCCATTGAAATCATGAAAAGTGACATTTGGTTGAGTGTCCAAAAACCTGCTGAGGGGTATATCTCAACCTAAGGATAAAGAAAAGGGATGCACTGTTGCCTTTAAACTCTCCATCTTTTAAGCTCCTTGTTCTCATGCATGGTTCTTGTGATACTAAGTATAATGAATTAAACATAGCTGGAAATTTTTTGCTACTCTTCTCATTCAGGAATGGAGCCTAATTCCTTCCTCTTGGGCGGGCTTTAGTAGTGACTTATAAAACCAAGAGACCATGGTGGGAGAGACTTTCTGGTCTTAAGAAGCCTTGCAACTCTAACTTGGGCCTATCAGAATACACTCTGGGGTGTTGTCCCTAAGCTTCCACATAAGAACTCGGATTAATTTGAGCCCGCAGTGCTGGGGAAGTGCTCAAGTTGACAATCACGACTGAGACCCACGTTCTAGCAGGATGCTGTCCGTGTGAGTAAAGCTGTCTTGGACTCTTCCAAAGCAGCTCATTTGCCAGTTGACAGCCACTCAGTAACCTCAGTCAATGCTGGGAGGAACAGAAGAATTACCTAGCTGAGGCCTGCTCAATTCTTGGCCTGCAAAACTGAGTTATTTTTAAATTAGTTAGTTTTTCTTTAAGTGGTTAAGTTTTGAAGAAATGTTTTAGATATTTATTCCTGAGTAGCAAAACACTCTAATACCTACTGACTTAAAACAGTAACAACCATGATCTCTCCATGTTTGTGCGGGTCATGAAGTTGGGGCACAGCAGGGCTGCCTTGTCTTTGCCCCCCAGCATCCTGTGCCTGAACTGGGTATTTGAAAACTGGCATGACTTGATGGGTTTTAAGTTAAAGTAATAATAAACAGCTCCAAAAGTTTGTGTTCCCCAAAATTCGTATGTTGAAATAATGTTCTGAAGTGATGGTATTAGGAAGTGGAGTGTTTGGGAGAGGTTATTAGATCATGAATGGGATTAGAGGGATTTTTCTACCATGTGAGGCTTCCATGAGAAGACATCTGCCTATGAAGGAAACAAGCTTTTCCCAGACACCACATATGCCAGTGCCTTGATCTTGGACTTCACAGTCTCTGGAAGTATGAGTAGTTTGTTTACAAGCTACGCAGTCTCTGGTATTTTGTTATGGTGGCCCAAATGGAGTCAGACAGTACATTTTCACTCAACCATCTTTAAGTGGACGTTTTTCCAGTTTAATTTCTTTTACTAAAGGATCAAAACATGTCTCCTTTACTATTTTATCTCTCTCTTTTTAAAATCTCCTTATAGTAAGACTAAGGATTAAAAGACAAGGTTGCTTTATTAAACCATTATGTGAAAGCACAGTTCTCCACCATCATATGCCTCAAAAGCACATCTCCAAGAACCAGTGGAGAGTTACACAATCAGGGAGAACTAGATAACTTGTTGACTGGTTGACATTGGGAAAATTATTTAATCAGCATGCTTCTTTTTGTATGTGAATTTGGGACATTAGTGTTTACTCCAAAGAATGGTGTTGGGGATTAATGAATTGATGAATTCAGAATTACTGGCAAAATTGATAATCAGAAAATATTACCTCTTTTTGTATTAAACTTCTTTTTTCAAATTCTGTTCATTCCTACATTCTTTCTGGACCCTTTTAATTACTTGTAATCTACCTCTTCTTTTTAAAAATAATCTATCCCATTTTGTTTATGACTATTGTCCTTATCTTATTAACTGATGTAAAAGTTATTTGAGATGTTAGCTTACCCTTCCCATTATGTTTTTTTTTTTTTTTGAGACAGAGCCTGTCACCCTGGGTAGAGTGCTGTGGCATCACAGCTCACAGCAACTTCCAATTCCTGGGCTCAAGCGAGTCTCCTGCCTCCGCCTCCCAAGTAGCTGGGACTACAGGTGCCCAACAAAACGCCTGGCCATTTTTTAGTTGCAGCTGTCATTGTTGTTTGGTGGGCACAGGCTGGATTCGAACCCACCAGCTCAGGTGTATGTCAGCTGGCGCCTTATCCTGTTGAGCCACAGGCACTGAGCCCTCATTGTGTTTTAAGCTCCTTGGTAGAAGAGACAGATTTTACTTATTTGTATATCTCTAGTGGCTTATATAGACTAGAAATAATGAGCATTTGCAGAATTGAATTTTCTTTCTTGAATCACCATTTCATCAACATTATAGCAGTTTTTCTCCAAGAGACATTGTAAAATTCAATATCTTTTCTTAAAATGCTTGAAAAACTCTTAGTTACATTGATTTTTTTCATCTCTTTGATCCTTCTTCAGTGTTTAAAAATAAACTTAAAGGTTTGGCTTAAATCTTTGAGTTTCACAAATCAGTTTTATCTGAAGTTCATAATGGCAAATGTCTTTCTACATTAATTTCAAATGTTGTAGGAGGTTTATAATCAAGGGCTCAACATGTCAATAGAGTAGTTCCTTGTCTTTAATATAGTATTTTTAATAATTTACTATATGGTATGACAATAAAGTCATACTTTTTCTTGTTTTACTCTACAGACTCATTACCATTTGTTCATCTACAGGAACGTTGCTTCTACCTTTCTGCACCTTTATTTTGTGGTAGCTATAGTTTTTGTCTGCCCAGCACAAAACATGCCTCATCTTCAGATGTTAGGAATGGGAAAAACTCAGCAATGTCAAAATGATTTTTTGACTTAGAAATTTGAAACTTGAATGGGTACAAAGGAACAAAGAAAACAGTTAACAATGAGTAACTCGTGGCAGTGTGGCTCCGATAGAGTCCATGCATGCTGTCTACTAAGGGTCCTTCCTTCCTGTTGTTCCTGAGGCCTAATTGGTAAGCTCTACCTTTGTTTCAGTGAGATAATTAGAAGCCTCCCAAATAATTTTTTTTGAAGCCTAAGATAATCAGAATTCAACCAAAAACAGAGATAGAAAATTGCTTTTCTTTTTTTTTTGAAATTGCTTTAAATGTTATGCTCTTCATACACAAGGACATGTGTATTATGATTGGAATTTTTCTCAGTTCTGGTACGGTTTTTCTTTTGCCCAGTTCCATCTCTCACTTCTACCAGTGAACTTAAATCAATTGCTCAAAGACCCATGCAAAAAATGTTTTGCTATCCTTGTTCTAAAACAGAGAAATCTAAGAAGGAAGAGGACCAGAGGGAAATTACCATCTGGAGATCAGTGATACTGGGAAGTTGGAGGCATCCTATTAAGAATGAGAAGGTTTTGTGTTGTGTGTTGCTGGCCGTCTGTGAGTAAATGCTCGGAAAACATATGTGACTAAGTACAATAATGTGAATTTCTGAAAGCCGAATGACTAGATGAAAAATCTGTTTATTTCTAAAGGAATCAAGGTAGAGTTTCTTTTGATGAGTTATTAAACATCTCAGGCATGAATTGTATGTAAAGGTGTTTCTATAAGGTATGCTGTCCTTAATTTCAAACGTTCATGGATTCCAAACAATGCAAAAATCTTTCCTCTTTTCAGGAGTCTCTCCTAGGGATGTGATTTCTCCAGTCATAGTCTATGTGCAAAAATGAAGCCTGTGGAGCCCCCCTGAACTCTTACTCAACAAGCTCCCACTGTCTATATTGAAGTATTTTAAAATAAACGTAAGATGTGAGTTTGTTATTCTGAAATTTTCAGAGATTATAAGGGTTCATGGTTTCAAAAATTCAGGCTCAGGAATTATGGAATTCAAAACTGGTATTTTAGCTTTATTGACATTTAAGTAATTTCGTATTGTAATGTGGAAGCAAAAACAACTATGGGCGTGGTAGCTGCAGATTTCCTGACTCTGTTGGGAAGGAAGATCTAAAAAACTTGTATGGGATCTCTGTTTGATAACAGGACACCGTTTTTGCTTGTATGCTCTGCTTATTTGGATGGCTTTGCATCTGAGATTATGGGAGACTTTGCGTTGGTATTTTCACGGGACAAACTTACAAAATAACCCTTTAAGAAGTTGGGGTGGGCATTTGATTTGTTTTTGATCAGTCATCTGCAATACATATAAAGAATTTATACCAAATTTTTAAAAATTCTGAATGTTTAATGGTTCTAATCTATAACAGAGATGGAATTATTCAGTAGATGGGAAGCTTTATTGCAGCATCTGGTTTGAACTCCACAAATAACAGTACGACTGTGAAAGTTCCTTTTCTTTAACATTAGGCATTAGTATATAATTTAAGAGTCTAAACATAATGGTAGGTCTACCAAGGAATAAATTTCTGGTCTAACAAAAATATTTTATATTCATAATATTTGCTTTTTCTAAGAAATTAGTAAATTAGAGTATAGCACAATAATCAATCTGTTGCCATCACATATATAGTTGCATGAGTCAATTCTAATTTTTGAACATGATTTTTGAAAGCCATTTGCAAGAGTGGTTAATCTCTGTAAGACTTCACTTTTTCATCTATAAAAATATAATTCTTTTCTTCAAAGAAAACTGTATTTATAAATCATCTCATGATGAAAGAATCTGTATAAAATTTGTAAGTTCCTTTGGCTGCAAATTATCGTTTGTTTCCTCTTTAAATAAACACTTCTGCCCTAAAGTTTTACTCTTTTCTTTAGAAACTGAAGTCATTTGTTCTTTGTTCTTTAAAGTCTCTAATCTCAAAAGATATTCTGTATTTCAAAAAGGCTTAAAGCTATTATGTGGTCCCGGAGCTTAAGCAAGAAATAGATTTTGGGATCACTAACATATGTACGGGAGTGGATAAAATCATCCTGAAAGTAATATAAAGATAAAAAAACAGGCAGGGGAAAGAGCCCTGAGGATTGCTAGCATTCAAGAGAAAGGAAGAAAAGACATTCATAATAAAGGAGAAGAGGAATTTGAATATTATGACATCACGAATGCCGTGGAAAAAGACAAGTGAGGAACCAAGTGCATCGAATACTATTTTACACTTCTGATTAGGTTGCAGAAGGTTGAAAACAACTGATTCCATTGTAGCCATGAGAAATAAATGAATAAACTAAAAAACAGTCTTTGTATTTTAAGTCATCAACAAATAGTTTGAAGAAACTAAACTCCAAAGTTAAATAAATCTTTCCCAAATTATCACAGGTCAGAAGCCACTTGCCTCTCTGAGGGTACACTGGCAATCACAGGCAGATACAGTAGGAAGCTTGTTACTGGCAAAGAAAAGTTATCAGGAAAAAGGAAAACAGTGAACGTGGGCGCCTGGTGTAGATTAGAATGTGAAGGAGACATAATTTCCTGCTCTTTTCTATAGGAATTTTGCTGAATAAGCTCAAATTTGCTGTGAAACTAAAACTGCCATTAAAAATAAAGAATATTAATTTAGGAAATATGTCTTACAGAATTTATTGGATCATGTTGACAGCAGACCAAATTAAACAGAAGAAATTATTAGCAACAGATGAATAGAAATAATCAAACTGACACATATAGAAAAGGATAAGCTACCTTTGTAAAGGAATTGAAAAGTAAATATCTGAAAGAAAATGTAAGATAGTCTGGCATGCATGTAACTAGTATCATAGGAGTAACTGGTACCATAGGAGAGAAAATGGAGAACAAGGTAGAAAAAAATATATATGAAGAGAGAGTAGCCAAGAATTTTTTAAAAACTGGTTAAAATGTCAAACTATAGCGCTATGGAATTCTTATTAAAATTATCTATCTGATTATCATCTATCAACTTAGGCAAAATAAAAGCTTACTGGCACTATGTGTGACTAAGCTCTCAATTTTTCCAAATGTTGTGCCAAAACTATTTTAAAATGGTACCTGAGCCTAGTATTGCTTAATATATTCTTTGGAGCTTACTCAGTGAAAGATAAGTTGATGTTTTCAAAGCTGTCCTGTAATTTCTGTTTTTAGTTCAGTTTAATATGAATGTTTTAAATTTGCATGATGACCAGTTCTAATAAGAACACAATGTTTAAAATCCCAAATCTTTTGGTTTTACAAATAAAACTAAAATAAATAAAGTGAGGAGATTTACTTTACACTGTTCAAATAGCTTTTCCAGTTTTTAGAAATTAGGTTTGAGATTAATCAACCCATGTTAGGGACAATTTTTAGTTATTTTATTTTTGAAGAGACAGTATTGAAAACTTTTTTCTCCAATTAGAGTAGATGAGTTTTGTAACCATAAGTATGACGCCAACCAATTTTATAACTTTTTGTTTTTACTTAATTAGATCTAATTTGTATTGTTGGAATGAATAACTCCCAAAAGAATTTGCCTACTTTGAGTGGTGTCTGAAAATGTGTAAGTTACCTGATTGTCTCACTATTTTGAAACATAACTGGTCTGATCTATAAACGGTGGGCCAAGTGATTTTATGTAACATGTTTGCTATTTATCAAAATACCTTCCCCTTCTAAAAGATCAAGTTATTGACTGTTCCCCTAAAGAATTACAGATATAAGAGTGAGATGAAAATATTGCAAATACTGAAAATAATGTTCAGTTGAAAATAACTGAAATGTGCAGTAACACGGGCTTCCTCTTTCTTTGGTGTGTTAGAGACAGGAGTATGGTTGGGTAAGTTTACTGAATAACATCATGAAAACTTACTGTGGTGGAAGCCATTTTATGAGCTTTCTATGTGTTAAATCACATTCACAAGGCAGATAATATTTTTGTTACCCCCATTTCATACATAGTAGATGAAGAAACAGAGGCAAATCATACGGCTGGTAGGAGGTACAGGTGACATGATAGGTCACAGCAACCTCAAACTCCTGGGCTCAAGAGGTCCTCTTGTCTCAGCTTCCTGAGTAGCTGGGATTATAGGTGCCCAGCACAACACCTAACTAGTTTTCTCTATCACTAGGGAGAAGGTGGGGGGAGGGGACTCGTTCTTGCTCAGGTTGGTCTCAAATTCCTGAGCTCAGGTGATCCACCTGCCTTGGCTTCCCAGAGTGGGAGGCCACTGCAGTGGCCCTCTGTCTACTCTTAATAGAAGATGAGAAATTTAGCAATCTCTTAACCACCTTCTTCTCTCACCCCGTTTCCTATTTTGGCTAACCGTCTACAAAGCCCATCATAGTGGTCTTCTGCACCTGTGACCAGACTCATCCTATGCTAATTTCCTCCTGACTTTTGGCACCTGAGCTATTTATATCCTTAGGGTTATACTTTCTACCTGTGTAAGAGTCTTCCAAATATGGTCTCATCCTATTTTCTTTTTTTACGAGTTACCATTCAGTTCTCTTTTCAAATGATGTCCTTTCCTTAGAAAAGGTCTCCCCAGGGTGATTGAGGGAGAGTCTGTCTCAAAAAAAAAAAGAGGCCTCCTTTGAATCTCTGGACTAGATCAAGTGCACAGTGGATGGACTTAGTGCTGAAGATCTGATAATTTGAAGTGAGTGTCAGAGCATCCTGAAGATGGTCTCTGCCCCAGTCCTTGGAAGAAGGGGCCATGAAAAAGGAAAGCACAGAAGCCAGAGCACCAGGTAAATGATTGGCTTTGTCTCCTCCAGGTGAGACAGCAAGCGTAACACCCATTCCTTTGTTTTTTTCCCTTTTTAAGGAATAGTGGGCAGAAACTCCTATTTCTTTTTAAAAGAGGAACTGAATATAAATCATAATAGTGAAAAATATTATACATATAAAATTCATTAATAAAACACATTTCAAGGGTCTAAGATTTACATTATTCATGCAGCTTTTTAAGTCATCAAGTTAAGAACTCCTTTAAGGATAGTTAGAAGAGTTTAGGTTATCTCAGGAAGTCTTCCATAAAAGTCTTTTCTGTTGGTGATAATGCCCAAGATGCTTACTTGTATTTCCCCCCCAAAAAATATTATTTGGGGCCAGAATACAACTCAAAGAAACATTATTTTGGTTACATCAGAGAGTAAAGAATTGTGATTATGAAATTATCAGTTTCTTTAACTCTCTCTGGATGTTATCCATGAAAAAACCAAAAGTTAACATATTTTCCTAAGTATGACACCCAAAACAGTCACATATAGAAAAAAAGTGACGGTTGAGAAAATCGGGCAACTAATAAAATACATAAGAAAAGTAGACAGGAAGTCTATTATGACTTTTTGATTATAAAAATATTTCAGATGCTTATATTCATTTTGATTGCTACATTACAAAGTATTTTGACAAAGCAAGATTTTCCCTGAATTCATAATCCAATTTGGCTTCATGAAATATTAATTTATTTCTAAATCAACCATTAACATTAAGAAACATTTAAATCCTAGTAGTCTTTTTAGGGAAGAACTTTTCTATTTGAAATGACTCATCACTAAGTTTTAATTTATTGAATTTGATTAAAAAGATCAAGTGTCCAGGAAGTTGTATAATCTATAATTTTGGATAATCTTTTAATAACAAAATACTCTTCTTTCATACATCCATAATTAAACCCATGATTCCACAAATTGCCATAATTTTAAAATCTCTTATGTGTTACTCATCCATCATCTCAAATCTGTTAAGTAGTTTCTTAGTCAAGATAAATGATACATTGGGTCATAACTAGTTCTATTGTTTAGCATTGCAAAACTTGGAAGTGAATCTACCTTCAGGATTATTTTCCTTTTATGAATAGATCCCAATGGAGACAATAAAACCTTTGCATACCAGAGAGATTAGTTAGTGAGATGGTCTCTGGAGGCCCTACCTTTCACTTCTCAGCCCTGACTTCTGAAAAAAAGCCTCTAAGCTAAAACCTTCTCTGCTTTCTCAATGTAATAGTCTTTTTTTTTTTTTTTAATTTAAGAAAGTGGACATGTATTTCAAGAATCTGATTTAATATGTCTGAGTGTGTGGTTATACATTTCACTTTTTTGCTGAATCTAAAATAGCTTAAGACAAGAGATTGAATTCTTTGACTGAATCTCCTCAAGCAGTAACAATAGGTAAGAAATTTGTGAGTTAGGTGGACTGTAGTTTCCTGGATGGGAAATGGAAAATTATTATACAGGTATATTACTTTTTAAACTTTGCAATAACGGGCAACTGAAAAGAAAACTTGCAACTACATATCCCCCACAAATGGCAAAGTCTCCATTGACATTATTTATTGGTATTAAATACATAAGCTTCATACTCTGTATTTTTAAATATGAATATAAATACCATGTATTTCCTGTCTCCTTTTTCTTTCCTGTTTAAAGAAGAACCACATTTTCTGTTTTATATTGAATACAAATGATTTTCTATTTTCCAAATTTGTTTTGTTTTATTTTGTTTTTTGAGACAGTCTTGCTTTGTCGCCCTCAGTCTAGTGCCACGGAGTCACAGCTCACTGCAACCTCGAACAGTTGGGCTCAAGTGATCCTCTTGCCTCTGTCTCCTGAGTATCCAGGACTATAGGCACCTGCCACAATTCCTGGCTATTTTTAGAGATGGGGGTCTCACTCTTGCTCAGGCTGATCTCTACCTCCTCTGCTCAAGCAATCCACCAGCTTGGTTTTCAGGCTATTCTAATGAAATGACTTACTCACCAGGCACCGTGGATTTGGTTGCAAATAAAATGATCTAAATTTTCTTTCTTGAATATGAAGAGAGAGTTTGCAGGTCAGAGAAATCTGTGTTATGTATTAGTTTATGACATTTAGACAAGTCATTAAACTTCTCAGGGCTTCATGTACTCAATGCACAAATGAGAAACTTGTACTAAGCTATAAATTCTCCCAGTGCTAAAATTCAATTATCACTTGGCTGCCATAAATCACTCTAAGATTAAAAATCCAAAGTTGAACAAAGGATCTTTAACATTTGTGAAAGAATTATTAAGCACTAAATTTATGCATGCCACTTTGTGTTTTCCCATTAAATTTAAAGAATTAAGTCTTCACCTCAAACTAGCTTCTATTCAGAAAGGAAAAAAGTCAAATAGACAGCCAGTTTATGTATTGATTTATTTCCTCATCCATCCTATTTTCTTATGTCTCTTGTGCTGTGACCAGAGGATTCAAGGGGAATAAAACATAGCCTCTAACCTCAAGGAGTTTGCAGTTTAGGGAATACATTTAAAAATTACAACAAAAGCATAACCAGAAAAAAAAATAGTAAACTCATTAATTGGGTTTGCAGTTACTATTCAAAGCCTGTATCATCTTTCTTCATTAGGTTAGTTCACGGCACTTGGTGTAAGTGCTAAACTTGATTTTCCCACTATGGCTTTTCCCAATGCCATATTTTCCCAGAGATCATAAACTTGAAGGCAGGGACACATGTCTCTTATTTAAGTTGTAATGTTAACACATGGAACAGTGGCTGGCATGGAGAAGATGCTCAATGTGTTTGTTGAAGTGGATTTATAAGCTTGAAGTAAGTTGACAATTCTTATCATTATATCATTTTTACTTGTTTGCTTTGAAGAATAACACACACACACACACAGAAGTGCACAAAATACCAATGTGTGATAGCTCAGTTGCAAAGGCAACAGCTGTATTGACCAGCAAAGTCAATAAAATGATCATTTCCACCCTTAATCCCTACTCCTCCCCTTCTTCCAAAGTGCCCACTACCCTTATTTTGTGGACTAACACACTATGGCCTCCAGAGGCTGTCAGGCACTTCTCTGCTTCTCAGCTATCCCTCAAGGGATTAGGAGACACTACAGTGGGAAATACTGGGCTCATCTCTCTGAATTTATGTCTTCTCTTAGGTCTTGGCCATTGTCATTTACTATACTATAAATGATGTACTATAACTGGAAGATAATACCAATAGCATCTTAACTCAAGGTGCAAAGGTCATATTGAAAATAAAGACTGATTTTTACAACAGAACTATAAACAGATATGTCAATTTATGGGCTTGGAAATTATTCTTTCTTCTTATTTATGAGAATTTGGTCTTTGTTGTGATTTGTATAAATTAATACATAAAAACAGAACTCAAATTAAATAAGAAAAGTGCAAACAACCCTCTCTATAAGTGGGCAAGTGATTTGAACAGAAACTTCTCTGAGGATGAGAGATCAATGGCCAACAAACACATGAAAAAATGCTTATTGTCATCAATCATCAGAGAAATGCAAATCAAAACCACTCTAAGATAGCACCTATTCCTAGCACGATTAGCCCACATCACAAAGTCCCCAAACACCAGATGCTGGCATAGATGTGTAGAGGGGAACACTTCTACATTGCTGGTGGGATTGCAAACTAGTACAGGTGTTTTGGAGAAAAATATGGAGAATCCTCAAAAATCTAAATGTAGACCTTCCATTTGACCCTGCAATCCCATTACTGCCCAGAAGAACATAAACCAACTACCCAGAAGAACATAATTCACTTTACCACAAAGACATTTGCAATGTTTATTGCAGCTCAATTCATAATTGCAAGTCATGGAAGCAACCTAAGTGCACATCAACCCATGAATGCATCAACAAACTGTGATATATGTACACCATGGAATATCATGCAGCCATTTAAAAAGATGGAGACTTTATATCTTTTACTTTTACCTGGATGGACTTGAAATACATTCTTCTTAGTAGAGTATTGGAAGAATGGAAAAATAAATATACAATGCACTCCATACTAATATAAAATCAATATATAAACAATTACATGTTCCTATGAACAATATAACACTATTATAGTCCAGTTGAGGGTAGAGGGAAGCCAGAGGGGGTGAGGGAGGGTACATGGCAGAAGGAGGGAGGGCAGGAGGTGGGATCTCACCTGATGTGCACATTGTGAGGGTGTATCACAACTCCCCAGGGTGAGGGGCTCTTCTACAAATGGAACTTTACACCGGGAGTGAGAACAATGTAACCTAAATATTGTACCCTCATATTAATTTGAATAAAGGTTTTTTTAAGAAGACAACAGAGAAGATGCATATGTAATTGTGAATATGGTTGAAAAAAAAATTTTTTTTAAGTAGAGACAAAGTCTCACTTTATCACCCTCAGTAGAGTGCTGTGGCATCACACAGCTCTCAGCAACCTCCAACTCCTGGACTTAGGCGATTCTCTTGCCTCAGCCTCCTATAGTTGAAATTTTTATTTTAAAATAGTCTTTCATGATCTAATCACATGTTCAGTCAGCTCAATATAGTATACATTTCTAATGGATTAATTTATCATGAAGTTATATTTCATAGGATATTTAAAATGTGATTCAATTTGAGAAAAATAGATTTACATATATATTTTTTCAGGACCACAAACATAAGAGAAACATACTCATATATTATAATTGGACAATAATTTTGATTATGTCCTTCACATTCATAGGAATTTAATTGATACAGGTCATATAAAAACATGACATATATAGTCACACTAAAAAATAAGTTAGAGTCATCTCAGGATCACAAGTTCTGAATAAGACTTGTTTCCTGTCAAATAAAAAAATATCAGTGGCATCTTAACATGTTTCTTGTCCTTAAAGAAAATAAATTTGTTCTAAGAATAAGCAAGTTGACCTGAATAGAAATATTAAAATACTCATGTCTGTCTAGTCACATTATCATTTTTTTTGTAATTTGAAGTACTATCATTTGAGAAAATAAATTAATAGTGGTAAAATATCTCAGATATTTGAAAGTAGTCAATTATCCAAACTACAATTTTTTGAAAAAGATATAAATTACACGAGTAGGGGAATTTGGGAATCTAGGTAACTATTGTACACACACTTGGATATAGGACTGTTGATATTTTTATTGATATATAATATTTATACATATTTATTGGGGGTACATGTGATGTTTTAATATTCATCACCTCTTTTATCATTTCTTTGTGCCAGGAGAATTTCAAATCTTCACTTTTTCCTATTTTAAAATGTATGATATATTTAATGTACTTATTAATTATAATTACCTTATTCTACTATTGAACACTGAAACTTATTCCTTCTATCTGACTTCATATTTGGACCCATTAATCAGTCTTTCTTCATCGTATCCCTGACTTGCACACAAATTTTCCAAGCCTCTGGTCACCATCATGACACCCACATTTTAAACATATAAATGAGAACATGTGATATTTGTTTTTCTTTGCCTGGCTTATTTCATTTAACGTAATGTCCTTCAGTCCCATCCTTGTTGCTGCAAATGACAGGATTTCATTCTTTTTAATGGCTGAATGGTGTTCTATTGTGTGTATATATATATATATATACACACACACCACATTTTGTTTATCTATTCATTCATTGATGGACCCTAGGTTGATTCTATATCTTGGCTATTGTGAATAATGCTGCCGCAAACATGGGGGAGCAGGTGTCCTTTTGATCTACTTTATTTTCTTTCCTTTGGATAAAAATCACTAGTCATCAGGGAGATTCAAATAAAAATATCCACAAAACAATAGCATTTCTATACACCAACAACAGTCAAACTGAGAATCAAATCAAGGACCCAATATTTGTCACAATAGCAACAAAGAAAATAAAATACCTAGTAATATATTTAACCAAGGAGGCAAAAGATCTCTACCAGGAGAACTATGAGTCACTGAGGAAGGAAATCACAGAGGATGTAAACAAATGGAAAAATATGTTGTGCTCATGGATTGGCAGAATTGACATTGTTAACATGTCTATACTACCCAAAGTGATCTAGAGATTCAATGAAATTCCCATTAAAATATTATTTTTGCAGATATAAGAAATGCAATTCTGGTATTTGTAAATAAACCCTTAAAAAATAAGTAAAAAAAAATTTAAAAAGCAATTCTATGCTTCTAGTATAGAATTAGGTAGAGTAAGGTGATTATGGTTAACAATAATATTAAATATATATTTTTAAATAGCTAGAAGAGAAAATTTGAAATGTTCCCAACACAAAAGAGCCCAAGTAGCCCAAACAACCTTAAGGAAAATGAAAAAATTGGGAGGCATGACTTTACCAGAATTGACTTCATACCATAAAGCTTTATAGTAATCAAAACAGCATGGAACTGGTGTAAGAACAGAGATATAGACCAAAGGATCAGAACAGAAAACTCAGATATAAAACCATCCTCACATTGTCATCTGGTCTTTGACAAACAGACAATAACATACACTGGGGAAAATAGTCCTTATTCAGTAAATGGTGCTGGGAAAATTGAATAGACATATGTAGAAGATTGAAATAGGATCCACACCTCTCACCAGTCACAGAAATTAATGCATGATGGATAGCAGACTTAAACCTAAGGCATGAAACTATATGAATTCTAGAAGAAAATGTTGGAAAAACTGTTACAGACATTGTCCTAGGCAAATAATTAATGAAGACCCCCAAAGGCAATCACAGCAACAATAAAAATTTACACAGCCAAGGAAACAATCAGCAGAGAAAATAGACAATCCACAGAATGGGAGAAAATAATTGTGTGCTATCCATCTGATAAAGTGCTGATAATCAGAGTTTATAAAGAACTCATGCAAATTAGCAAGAAAAAGCCTAACAATCCCATAAAAAGAGGGCAAAAGACATGAACAGAAGCTTTTCAAAAGAAGATAGATTAATGGCCAATAAACATATGAAAAAATGTTTGACATCTGCAAACATCAGGGAAATGCAAATCAAAATCACAATGAGATATCACCTAACCCTAGTGAGAATAACTTTTATCAAAAAATTCCCCAAACAACAGATGTTGGTGTTGATGTGGAGAGAAAGGAACACTTACGCACATACACTTTTGGTGGGACTGCAAACTAGCACAACCTTTACAGAAAGTTGTATGGAGATACCTTGAAGAACCAAAAGTAGAACTACCATAGTATCTAGCAATTCCATTATTGGCTATTTCTTGAAAGGAAAAAGTGTTATGTTATCAAAAAGACACATGCACTTGAATGTTGACTGCAGCACAATTGCAGGGATATGGACTCAACCTAAGTAACCATCAATACATGAATGGATTATAAAATGTGGTAAATGTATGTCGTGGAATACTATGCAGCCATGAAAAATGGTGACCAATCCCTTTTGTAATAACCTGGATGGAACTGGTGATCATTCTTCTAAGTGAAGTATGACAGGAATAGAAAAACAAATACCACATGTGCTCACTATTAAACTGGAACTAATCAAGGAACACCCATATGCACATTTGGTAGTAAAAGAAAGCAAGCAGGAGGGAGCCGGCAGGAGAGAAGGAGTAACTTCACATCTAATAGGCATGATGCACACTGTTTGGGAGATGGGCACACTTACACTTTGACTCAAACCGTGCAAAAGCAATTCACACAACAAAAACATATGTATCCTGTAATATTATGAAATTTAGAAAAAAACATGAGATGTCACCCTACCCCAGTCAGAATGGCTATTATCAAAAAGATAAAAAACAACAGATACTGATCAGGATGCAGAGAAAATGGAACTCTTATACACTGTTAATGGGAATGTAAATTACTACAGCCATTATGGAAAACAGTATGAAGATTTCGCCAAAAAACTAAACCAGACTTAATGCATAATCCAGGACTGTTGATTTTAATTCCTAGTACCCCACTATATGTACAGTAAACATGTTTAAAAATTAGCATTCTTTTGCATCTCTTTCCACAACAGCATCCTATAGGTAGGTAGCTATCTCTTCAGCCTGATTCTAATCTACTTCCACTCTTTTCCTCCCTTCCATGGCTACTGCACCCTTCTCCTATTTGTTCTCGTACTTCACAATCTTTTTTGTTTCAGTGATTTTGTCCATTTATATTCTTTTCTCTTTCTAGTCTTACGATATCTGTCTAACTTCTTTATCAATCACTTCACTTTCTTTAATAATCTGTGTTGAAATTTGTGTTTAGAGGCCATTAAAGAGATACTTGAAGCAGCTTTTGGAATTACCCTGTAGTCTTGAGTTACATGGACAGTTGGTTGTGACAATTAGATGTCTCCCTGTTGGATCCACCAAAGTGGCTCAATGACCATATTATTGGGGTTGCCTTTGAGTATTTTGCCCACAGTCAGTTTCATGATGGTCCTGATCTCATCTGTTTCATCAGCCCTGACGTCACCCAGTTCAGCAAGGGCACTAGCAACCCAGCCAAGACCACCATGTTCCTTGAGCCTCTGGATCCCCCCACCCCACAAGAGAATTACACTTTCAGCTATCAATGAAACTCCAAACGTGCAGCTAGGGGAACCCAGTAAGTTTGTCGGTTTATCTCCAAGATAGAAATAGCTTTTGTCATTATGATTCCTATAGCAGAAGCAAACTCAGCCGATACAAAACAGAAGCAGAGAAATTGGAAACTTTCTTAGGCAGAAAAGGAGATAAATTGGTCTTTGTGGAAAAGACTTCTGCTCAACAAAACAGATGTGATTATGGGATGTACGTGATATGTGACACTGAGACCTGTGTCAAAACTTCTTTAGGCAGCAGACAGAATCACTACTGCAGCTACTCACCCCTACATACATCACAAAAAAGAGGGGAGACTTACCAAAAACTGTTGAAGTATATTTGCTAGTTTTGAAAGCTCCCCTTTCTGCCCTTCCCCATTTATTGGATAACTGCCTTCTCAATACCTGAGGGAAGATGCCTGGTAGAGGAAAGCTTGATGTTCTTACTTTTTCCTGAACAAATATTATCCTCTGCATTATCCTAATGGACAGTTTCACTTTAACCTGGCCTTGAGAGGTTACGGGCTGTGAAATGTCTTGAATTATACCCCAAGTCTTACAATCAACTTATCTGAACATTTATTATACGTGAGTTTCAAGTAAGACTTCTTACTGGCATAAAATTAATTTCCCTTTGGTTTCCCTTATCCATCTTGGCTTATTCTAAAGGAAAATAAGTGTTTTGTAAATCAAGAATTTATGAAATCTGAAGGAATGCAAGGAAGGAAACTACAGTATCGAATCAAAAACTTGTTGCATGTCCCATATAACTAAATAGATCCACTATCTTGAAGCAGATTAAGACCTAACTTGAGTTCTAGTCCTACATATCATGAAAATCAATTATGCATTTCTTTGTGATGTCTCATCTATTCTGCCATGAAAGAGTTTCCCATTTATCTGCATAATCTTTGCAAATATTTGATAAAGATGATGTTAGCCCATAGGGGGAACAAAAAAGAAATTTGTATTTAATTGCCTTTTAAAAAATGTACAGGTGGCAGGCTTCTTCTTTGAGTATCTCATGTTTTCATCTGCAAGAAGTGTCATTGAAAGTAAGGAAAATCAGCAAGCTTCCATGATAACAGCCTGAAGTTCCCCTGTGCCCCTGAGGCTTGCATTAGTCCACTTTCCCATCTGTTTCACATACCTGATTGCGTTTCTCTACGGATACTTGGACAGAATAGCCTCCTTTCTTCTAACCTTTGCACTGGCTAATTCCAACTATAAAAGACTAAGCCCATAACTAATTTTTCCTTCTATCTTAAAATAGGCTGAGGTCCCCAGCAGCAGGCTCCAGCCCTATCCATTTTTCTCGTATTTCACTTACCACACTGAGCTTAATCTCTGTAGCAGATTTGTCAGTTTTCTGAGAACAGGAACAGTTCCTAATTAATTTTTATATCTACCACCAACTATCCCAGGGGTTAGTACCAGCAGGTACTCAATAATCTACAGATGTTGAATTCCTAATTGAAAATAGAGTTACTAAAATCTGGTCTCTGAATTACTTCCCAGTACTAGAAAGTTGGACATATAGCTTGAACTCCCTATGACAAATCCTAGAGCTCTGAGGTAGCCTTAGTTTTCCCAAGTGAGCACAAGTAAGGTGAAACATTTCTTTGTTTCTTTTTTCCTTTTATGATTCATCAATCCATTTTGAATTCCCGAGTAGCTTGAAGAAAGGAATTTGATATGGGTCACAAAATTTTCCATCTATTTTTATATTTTTATTACATTGTAACTAAACCATTGTTTTTCTATTTTTTTTATGGACTTGAAATAATTACATGATTACAAAGCCATTTACTTAAGGAAGTAAAGCATTATTTATTGTGAGCACCTGCTATGTATACTCTAATCTCTGAAGTAGGCACTGTGGGTGCATTATTTATGCAATTCTGATAGCCCTAAGAGGGAGGAACAATTATCATCATTTTAAGATTTAAAACAAAAATAAAACAAAGGCTTGAAATAAAAAGTGATATTCTTGTTATGAGTGCTGGCTTCCTCTTTAACGGACTGTGGCCAATCATAGCCATGTTTTGCAGCTGTGAAATTCTGTCAGACCAGCGCAGTGATTCCTGGCTATTGTCTGATTGGAATTACCATGAAATGAAATTTCTCACAATGTTATTTTATTTTGAGTTTTAATTATTGATGAGTAGAATTTATTAAAACAATGCATAAAATAAGAGAGTGAAAAATGATATATCCATTCTAGAAGACAGTTTTGTAGTATCTTAAAACACTAAACATGCAACAAACCATATTACCCAAAATTGCACTCTTGGGCATTTCTTCCAGAGAAACAAACACTTGTATTCATGCAAAATCCTTGCATCGTGGCAGAACCAGCAAGAGGACTCCTACCATGTAACTGGCCTGGACTGGCAGGCCTCTTTGTCCAGGTAGGCAAATAATTCATTGCATTTTGTCTTTAAGCAAATAACTGGAAACAACCTAAATATCCTTATGTATAAGAACTAATTAAAAATAGACTTCTACTATACAGTAAAAAAAGAGAGAGAGAGATTGGACAAGAGATGGATGAAGATGGGGAAAAAGAGAGAGAACATAATTTATTTTAGGAGGAATAAGTAGTAAGTCATATCGAATAATGCCTGATATTCATGTAGTTTTAGATTTGAAATTTGAAGGGTCAGAGAAGAATACATATATATATGTGTGTACACACACATACATAAGCATTTGGGGGGGAACTCATGGCTTATCTACCTAGTTGTCCTCTATCATTACGAATCTTCAGCAGCACAATAAAGGATATTAAAAAACTGTTGCTCTGGATCTTGGGATTTGAAACTCTCAAAGAAGGGAGGAAATCACTAAGTGCCTGTTACCCTGGATAACACCTTCCAGCAGTCTCCTTATTTGTAAATAAGATACCCTTTGAAAAGTTTTCTTACTCAAATATTTTGTGATTTGAAATTTTTTTGTTTTGTCTACATTTTGATGCAATTGTTAGTGAACAAGTATATGACTATTTAGAAACAAGTCAGGGAAGAATCTAAGAACTGTCATTCTCAACAAACTAGAAAATTAGACCTTTAATAAATAATGAACTGCATTTTTTTATGAAATCATTTCCATTCCTTTGATATTTACATATTTTAATGGTATCTTTGTTTTTATATTTATGAGCAGATTTCAATCATGTTAAACTTTAGGGATTTTCCTACAGAAGTGTTGCAAACTCTTTATTATAATATGTAAAAAACTATCCTCAAAACTGCAATTACTAAAATTAATTTAAACCTCTGAAGATATATTTCTAAGCAGATGGGAGAATATTTAAGCTATTAAACCTAATTCATAAATCACCATCTAGGGTAATGAGACTTTAATGTTCTCTTCAATTTTTCCATTAATTTAAAGTATCCAGGGTTTTCAGATAAGTTATTTTGGTACAATTACTACGGAACAAATATGATTCTGTTGCTATGGAAAACTTCTTTCTTTTTGACTTTGTCATCCTCAGTAGAGTACTGTGGCATCATAGCTCACAGCAACCTTTCCCTCTTGGGCTTAAATGATTTTCTTGCCTCAGCCTCCCAAGTAGCTGGGACTACAGGCACCTGCCACAATATCTAACTATTTTTTTGTAATTGTCATTGTTCTTTAATAGGCCTCCCGAGTGTGAAAACTTATTTCTTAAATGTGCATTTTTCCTTCTGTAAAGAAATCTCTGATTTCTTTCCCATACATATATAATGATACATAGCAAAATATGTAGATATTCCCATTTTATATTTTATTATAATTTGCAGGTTATAAAAATGAGTATCAGGGACTATTTTTAGAATAAATGCAAAGGTAATCAAAGTTTAGTTTACTTTAAAATATTATAATATTATAACTACCAAGGATCAGAGCCTATCATTAATTCTATATACTACTGAATTACTTATTTGTATGATCTCGCTATGACAATGGCCTGATTTATATATGCTGATGGAAAAATTGCAAATTTGATTTTTAACTATGGATGTCAAGGTTTCCAGAAGTTGTGTGTGTCTCTGAATAATTAGAATCACATGGTGCTCCAAGAAGATGAATTTAAGAAATGCTTTATAGAGATCCAGCATATACATATACCTTTAATATATGAAGTTCATGCTGTGAAGAAAGCTAGCTGTTTAATCAAGTTTAATACAATATTTATTAACTTGATCTTGAAACAATCATTTTCATAATTAAAATGTTAGTCTATTTTGAAAACTGTTCTACAAAACTGACTATATAATGTATTACAGGCTGGATGCAGTGGCTCATGCCTGTAATCCCAGAACTCCAGGAGGCTGAGGTGGGTAGATTGCCTGAACATACAAGTTCGAGATCAGCCTGAGCTAGAGCAAGACCCCCATCTCTTAAAAAAAAAAAATAGCTGGGCATTATGACAGGTGACTGTAGTTCCAGCTACTCAGGGTAGGGCAGAGACAAAAGGATCGCTTGAGCCCAAGAGTCCTAGGTTGCTGTGTGCTATAACGCTATGGCTGTCTACCAAGGGTGACAATGGGAGAATCTGTCTAAATAAATAAATAGTGTTACAATATATCAATAACTAAAACCTTTATCACAAAATAATTTGCAACCTACTTCTATAAGTATCTGTAAGTATTTTGATCAAAGAGTAGAATACATCTTCAAAAGATGAACAAAGAGAGTTGTACTTAGATTTCTTATTTGCCAATGACATCATGTAAGTGGCTTTTAAAAAATGAAGACAGAATGTTGAACATAATTTTTTGGAGGATAATTCAACAATGAATGAATCAGATAATCTGAAACTCTTACAGTAACCATCTCCCTAAAAGAAAACCCACCATATTTGGAGAACGCAGCTGAAATTGCAACCAAGAAAATTCACAGGGGTCACAGATAATGAGGACATGTGCAACAGACTTGGAACTCTGTCATCTGATTTTCTGAAAGTAAGGGAGAAATAGGGGGTATGGCCATAGAGATAAAGGCCTATTATAATGAAGGTGTCAAGCCATAACACTTCATTTATCTGGGACTCCTGAAAGTGTATAGTGGCTGGGAAAACTCTGCTTAGTGGGACAAAAAAATAATAGGAAGCTTGTTGGGTTAGGCATATGCTCTGGGATTTATTTCCATGGTTAGCCCTCACACAAGTTGGGATTTTGAGTATGAACTCTCTGTTAGGTCCAGGAACCCCAAGCCAAGAAATTAACGAAAAAAGTGATCTCGGCTCGGCGCCTGTGGCTCAACAGGCTAAGACACCAGCCACATACACCTGAGCTGGTGGGTTCGAATCCAGCCCAGGGCCCACCAAAAAACAATGATGGCTACAAACAAAAAAGATGGTCAGGCGTTGTGGCAGGTGCCTGTAGTCCCAGCTACTTGGGAGGCTGAGGCAGGAGAATCACTTGAACCCAGGAGTAGGAGGTTGCTGTGAGCTGTGATGCCACAGCACTCTACCCAGGGGGATAGCTTGAGGCTCTGTCTCAAAAAAAAAAATCTCCATTTCACATCTACTGGGATAGTTATAATCAATAAAATAGAAAATAACAAATGTTATTAGAGGACATAGAGACATTGTGCATTCTAACAGGAATGTAAAAAATATAGTTCCTAAGCAAGGGGCAGAGGCAAGATGGCTGACTAGAACCAACTTTCCATAGAGGCTCCCATTCAGAAAGAGAGTTAAAGGACAACTTTCTAAATGAAAGTAAGCTGATGGTTTGGAGCTGAGCAATAGAGAAGGTTGAAGAATGCACATCAACCCTGCTGAGATGAGCTGCAACTCCAAGGAAAAAACAATAGGTACAAAATCCATCACCAAGCAGACCCTCCCCCATGAGAATGGCTCACGATGTACTCTATACAAACAAGTGAGCAGAGTTCAGATCTCCTATTTTATCCCATGAGAGAGACCCTCTAAAAACCAGAACTCTTTCCCCAGAGAGGATCTACTAGTGTGCCAGGTAGGCATAAAACTGTACATATATTCTCCCTCCAGGCATAAAACTGTATATATATTCTCTACCTGCAATTCTGAACTCCCAGCACTCCCCTCCACTCTCACCCTGTGGTCTGGAAGCCTGTCCCACATGGAGTCCAGATTATTGGGCATTTTCTCAAGAGGTGTGGACAAGACGTGGGCTATTGCAGGTCTATGCTGATTCTGTAGTGTAGAGAGAAGACAGTGGAATGAGAGGGAGAGGGAGAAGCAGTGCCCCATGGCACAGAGCAGCAGTGGCAGCGGCAGGAACAATAGGGCTCACACCACTGGGGATATTTTGGAGAGATACTCCCCTCCTCTCTTGGCAACCAGAGAAAGCCAGGCCTATATTCCAGTGGCAGCCACTGGCAGAACAGATCTGGGATGGAAATGCAGGACTTGTGAGTAAAGCATATGCCGAAAGTGGTACCTATCCAGCTGGGGTGTGTGGGGACGGAGACTAGAATATGCGCACAGATATGGCATACTCCCAGGGTGGGGCTGAGTCAGAAGTGTGGCTTTAGTGAGCCTCAGAAGCACCTGGCCTCCAGGGTAACATAACTAAGATAAAAGCAGGCAGGGCAACAGCACCAGTCCAGGGAGAAACAGAAACTGAGAGCTGTGTGCAAGTACCAGCCCAGGGATAGGCAGGAAGCAGGAACTGAGAGCTGAATGTGAGCATTAACTGTGTCCACCCCAACACAGAGTGCAGGCGAGAAGCCAGCTCCATGAGATTTGGTGCAATGGCAGGTTACAGGGGGAGCTAAGTCACAGTTTCTGTGGACTCAAACAGATCCTGGCCTATAGGCAAATATAGCCAGGACAGAAATGCAAATTCTGCAAGAATGTGTCAGCAACATCAATCTGGGGCAGGGCTGGAACTGAGTGAACTGCCCCAGCTTCGATTCCACCTGAGGTTGTCAGGCTTCAGCTTCCCCTGCTGGCTGGTGGCAGAGTGTGGTGGTCTGGCCGAAGAGACACAGATCTCCCTGTGACTCAGGCAGGTGCAAACCCCTGGAGCATCTGCTCATTGGAGGGAACTGGGTCACAGCCCTATGGGGTTACCAGTGACTGGGTGTGACAGAGGTGCAATGTGGGGAAGGAGGCATCAACCTTCCTGGACTAATTCATTTGCTGGATGGGTCCTTCTGACTCCACGGAACATCAGAGTGAGTCATACTTGAGTTGCCAGCAGATCTCTGCTATCTAGTTGCTGGAGACCTTTTGAACTCTCCCACTTGAGACTAGGTGCTGACTTGGACAATTGATTTGGAACTCTTTATGTGGCCAATCACCCAGGGACTATCCAAAGTGGTACCCTGGGTGTGTGGTTGTGGGAAGGCTTGGTTTTCCTTTTCCAGTTGTTCCCTGTGGAGGGCGGGGTGACTTAGTTGCTGGTATTTCTCCACAGCTGAGATTTCAACCCAGAGTTACTGATTCACTAGGATTGGACAGAGATCAGCTGAAAAGAAGACAGAGCCACTTAGCCCCATCACAACTTGCAGGTCCCCAGTGTCTCAGCCTTATCACTGTATGAGTCCTTTGAAAATCTCTAGAAAAGGTACAGATACTAGTCCCAGATCTTGGGCAAAGGGTTGGTTAATCCCTTCTCCAGGAGCCTTCCAACTTCACCTTATCTCTCATCTAGCCAAACGGTATAAAATAATCATGGGGTGGAATCAGTGGAAAAACTCTGGCAACATGAATAATTATAGTAGATCAATTCCCCTAAGAAACAACATGACAGACACACCAGAAGATTCCATTCACAAACAAATGGCTGAGATGTCAGAGATCAAATTCAGAATTTAGATTGCAAATAAGATTAATAGAATGGAGGTAAAGTTGGAATTAGAAATTCAAGGAGCATTTCAAAAGTTGTCTCAAGAATTCAATGAATTCAAAGACAAAATCACAAAAGATTTTGACACATTGAGATAAGAACTTGCAGCCCTCAAAGATCTGAGAAATATAGTATAATCCTTCAGTAACAGAATGGAACAGGCAGAAGAAAGAATTTCTGACATTGAAGACAAAGCTTTTGAATGCTCCCAAATGCTCAAAAAAGGAAGAGAAGTGGAGACCAAAAATGGATTATTCTTTCAGAGAGCTCTGGGGTAATTCAAAGAAAACTAATATTTGCCTTATCGAAATTCCTGAAGGTAATGAGGTAGCTTCGAAAGGCACTGATGCTCTGCTCCTTGAGATAATCAAAGAGAACTTTCCAAACATGCCAAGAGATTCTGAAATTCAGATAGCAGACAGTTTTAGAATCCCAGCATGATTCAACCTGAATAAGACATTTCCCAGACACATAATTAACTTTGCTAAAGTTAATATGAAGGAGAAAATTCTGAAAGCAGCCAGATGTAAAAAAACCATGACCTACAGGGGAAAGAATATTAGAATGACTGCAGATCTCTCTGCTGAAATCTTGCAAGGTAGAAGAGGGTGGTCATTGACTTTTAATCTCCTAAAACAAAATAACTCTCAACCCAGGATCCTGGATCCAGCTAAACTGAGTTTCATTTATGATGGAGAAATTAAATACTTTAATGACATTCACATGTTGAAGAAATTTGCCATAACTAAACCAGCTCTTCAAGGATATTCTCAGACCTATCCTCCATAATGATCAACACAATCCTCTACCACCAAACTAAATTCACTCAGAAATTTTGGATTAAATCCCAACTTCCACAGTGGCAAAAGGATTAAAAATGTCCATTGGACTTTCAAAAAACTCAATACCCAAAATTCTACCAGGCGTATTCAATATTCTCAATTTACGTGAATGGTTTAAATTGTCCTCTAAAGAGGCACAGGTTGGCTGACTGGATATAAAAAATTAGACCAGATATCTGGTGCATACAAGAATCTATCTTACCTTAAAAGATAAGACTCAGGGTGAAGTGATGGTCATCTATATTTCAGGCAAATGGAAATCAGAAAAAAGCAGGTGTTGCAATTTTATTTACAGATACAATAGGCTTTACACAAACAAAAGTAAGGAAAGATAAGGATAGTCACTTCACATATGTTAAGGGTAACACTCAACATGATGAGATTTCAATTATTAACATTTATGCACCCAACCAGAATGTGCCTCAATTTATAAGAGAGACTCTAACAGGCATGAACAACTTGATTTCCTCCAGCTCCATAATAGTCACAGATTTTAACACTCCTTTGGCAGTGTTGGGCTGATCTTCCAATAAGAAATTAAGCAAAGAAATTCTTAGACTTAAACTTAACCATCCAACAATTGGATTTAACAGACATCTACAGAACACTTCAGTCTAACAAAAGTGAATACGTATTCCTCTCATCAGCCCTTGGAACAAACTCCAAAATTGATCACATCTTAGGTCACACATCTAACCTCAGCAAATTTAAAAGAATAGACATTATTCCTTGCATCTTCTCGGACCATCATGGAATAAAAGTGGAACTCAGTAACAACAAGAATCTGCATACTCATACAAAAACATTGAAACTAAATAATCTTATGCTGAATGATAGCTGGGTCATAGACAAGATTGAGAAGGAAATTACCAAATTTTTGAAACAAAATGATAATGAAGACATGAATTACCGAACGTCTGGGATACTGCAAAGGCAGTCCTAAGAGGAAAATTTATAGCACTGCAAACCTTCCTCAAGAGAAACGAATGAGAGAAAGTTAACAACTTAATGGGAAATCTCAAGCAACTGGAAAAGGAAGAACATTCCAATCCCAAACCCAGCAGAAGAGAAGAAATAACCAAAATTAGAGCAGAATTAAATGAAATTAAAAACAAAAGAATCATAGTGCAGCTCAATCAATCAAAATGGTTTTTCGAAAAGGTCAATAAAAAGACAAACCTTTGGCTAACCTAACCAGAAGTGGAAGAGTAAAATCCCTAACTTCTTCAGTCAGAAATGATAAAGGAAAAATAACAACAGACTCCTTAGAAATCCTTAATGAATATTTCATAAAATTCTATTCTCTGAAGTATGAAAATCTGAAGAAAACAGATCAATACTTGGAAATACGCCACCTTCCTAGACTTAGCCAGACAGAAGTGGAAATGTTGAACAAACCTATAACAAGTTCTGAAATAGCATGAACTATAAGAAATCTCCCCAAAAAGAAAAGCCCGGGACCAGATGGCTTCACATCAGAATTCTACCAAACCTTTAAAGAGGAACTAGTACCTATATTACTTAACCTTTTCCAAAACATAGAAAAAGAAGGACTACTACCCAACACATTCTATGAAGCAAATATCACCCTGATTCCCAAACCAGGAAAAGATCCAACAAGAAAAGAAAATTATAGACCAATATCTCTAATGAATATTGATGCAAAAATATTCAATAAGATCCTAGCAAAAGGAATCCAACAACACATTAAACAAATTATACATCATGGCCTGGTGGATTTCATCCCAGGGTCCCAAGCATGGTTCAAAATATGTAAATCCATAAATATAATACATCACTTAAACAAATTAAAAAACAAAGACCATATGATTCTCTCAATTGATGCAGAGAAAGCTTTTGATAATATCCCAAATCCTTTCTTTATCAGAATGCTTAAGAAAATATGTATAAAAGGAACATTTCTTTTTTTTTTTTTTTTTGAGAGAGAGTCTCACTTTATCACCCTTGGTAGAGTGCCATGGTGTCACAGCTCACAGCAACCTCCGACCCCTGGGCTTAGGCAATTCTTTTGCCTCAGCCTCCCGAGTAGCTGGGACTACAGGTGTCTGCCACAACTCTCAGCTAT